>OMLP01039708.1:0-36590 GCA_900302685.1 Spondyliosoma cantharus | reverse complement strand
CGCACACCGATTTGCGCATCGCCTCCTCCGGCATAATGACCAACGATTCCCCGGAGGAGGAGACCCGAGCTCCGGGCAGCGGCGGCGGCGGAGGAGCAGGAGGCGGGAGAGGAGTACCGAGTACACGACGGAACCGAGCGGACGACAATGTCACCATCCTGACATCCTCCATGGATCTACAGCGGGTGAGCAGGAGCCGAGCCAGCAGCAGCACCGATGCCGCCCCGAGCCTCACGTCCTCCGTGGACCTGAGCACCTCCTCCCTGGAGCTGAGCATCCAGACGCGGATCTTCAAGATCATCGTCATCGGGGACTCCAACGTGGGGAAGACCTGCCTCACCTTCCGCTTCACCGGGGGGAGCTTCCCCGACAAGACCGAGGCCACCATCGGCGTGGATTTCAGGGAGAAGGCGGTGGAGATAGAAGGGGAGACCATCAAGGTAAAGGCGACGGAGGGGCTGGATGTGGAGAGGTGGTGTTTCCTCACTCCCTCCTCCTCCTCCCCCTCCTACTCCTCTTTTTGTTGATCAGCTGCAGCTCAAAGTCTGCCAGTGGATCACACAGGGCCCATTCTCTCATTTTATTTTTATTTATTTTATTTATGAGGGATATTTGTTGGGATATTGATGTTGGAGACAGTCAGCGTGTTTTGACAACAAAGGCTTTGTGTGTCCTTGTAGCCCAGAGGAAGAAAACACGACAATGAAGCTCATCTGTTTGGTCAAATTGCTGTTTATTATGGAGAAATTAATATATTCTTACAAGTCGGACAATTGATGTTTTAGTGTTTAGTGTTTTCTTAATCTTAAAAAAATTCCAGCTGCTGAAAACGTAAATATTCTCATTCCTGGGCAACTAAAATCGATCAGGTCATCAACAGAAGATTAATCTGCAACTATTCTAGTAAACAATTAATCTTACATTTTAGAATAGAATAGAACGTTTTCTGGTTCTAGTCTTTTTCTTATATATGAGTTATATGATGGTAGGCTGAATATCTTTTGGTTTTAGACAATTGGTCAGACAACAAATGCAATATAAAGCCATGATCTATTTACATAGCACCATTCAGACACAAGGACAGTCCCAACATGCTTTACAGAGACACAGAAATGCAAAATGTTAGAAATTGCATTGAAAAGACAATAAAAACAAACGTAGAAATAAATAGATACAGATATAAAAAAAAAGATATTTAAAAGACAAAGAAAAACAAAAGCATGCACTTAAAGACGAGAATGTTCACTATTTTTAACCATTTTTGGGACTAAACAATCTAATTAAAATGATCATGGGCTATGAGGCAGGAGTGAAAATAATCAATAGTTGCAGCTGATTCCAGGAGACTTTGATGATCTCTGTCCAGCTTTGGCAAATTTAATTTAATTTTAGAACTAAAATAAAAAGGTCCTGCTACTGTATAAAATGTTTGCTGATATTTCCCCTATTTCAAACCCTTAAGTAAAATCAACCATCTTCTGATTGAATACACTTGTCACACAGTCACAACTGATTCTACTCAAGCAGTAGAAATGTGGGCTGTAGTAGTGTGACGGTGTTCTGGTACTCGCTCCATTAAAATTTAATAACTTCCAACATCCTTAGTAACGACGCAGGCTGGCAGATGTAGTAAAATGAATTTCAGCACAGCAGTATGATGAAGAGTAATGACAAATAATATTGTTGAAGATTTAAGTTTAACATTTACTCACATCTTTGCTCATTGAATTAAACGATCTGTGACTAAATGTCCAGTCAGAGTTCTGACTCTGTCATCTAACCTTCATACCCTCCCCCTCCTCACTCGGCCAGTAGGTGTGTGTGCAACCTCTATATCACACATACACATATGTGTGTAGGCTCCCCCCCACCACCTCTCAGTAGACCAGCCTGTCTGCAACCTCCAGATGCCCCCTAATGCTGACTCACAAACACACTGTGCACCACAACTATTAGGTCAGAGAACATGAATCATTGAAATACTCTTCGGAACGCAGCCACGCAGCACGATGAGCAGTGTGAGGAAGTGTCAATGTCCGTTTGTTCATGTGTTCATTGAAATTCATGTAAATTATACTACAATCTAATACAACCCTGATTCTATAAAAGCTGGGATGCTTTGTGCAGTGATGTAACACCTACAGAATGTGGCTCTGTCATTGTCACTGTATGTCGCAAATCCTGTGTGTACTTTTCAACATTAATGCTGCACTAACATACCTCCACACCATCACAGGTGCTGGCTTTAACTTTGCTCCGGTAACAATGTGGAAAGTCCATTTCCTCTTTAGCCCGGAGGACACCATGTCAATAATGTCTAAAAATAATTTACAATGTGGACTTGTCAGACCACAGTGCACTTTATATCTGTGTCAGTCCATCTCAGATTAGCTCGGGTTTAGAAAACTCGACAGCATTTCTGTATGTTGTTAATAAATGGCTGTTGCTTTGGGTAGATATGGTAGAATCTTAACTTGCATTTGTAGATGCAGCGACGAACTGTGTTTACTGACAATGTGTTCCTGAGCCCTGGCAGAAGTATCCTGTGTACAAACACGTCCATTTTAATGCAGTGATGCACTGAGGGATCAAATGTCACAGGCATTCAATATTTGATTTGATTCACCTTAACAATAAATATTGAATCGTTGGGCAAGGAATCAATATAATACATTCCACAACTTTCCCGGCAAAAGTGTATATTTATAAAAAAAAAAAAAAGAATAAAGTTTATCGGTTATCGGTTTATCGGAACATTAAATATCTTTAAGGGTGGGTGATCTGACCAAAACAAAATATGTATATATAAAAAATAATATTGAGATATATTTAATTGCAATCATGATCCATTATCACTATTGTGATATATGTTTCCCAGTTTTGAAGTGCCCTGTTGACTATAGCCACACATGAAAAAGGAATTTCTACTCAAAACACAAGGCTGCATCAAAAATAGTTATTTTCGGTTCCAGCTCCTCATTGGCCATTTTGCCAGCCATGACTCATGTTGCATTTTTTACAGGATGTCACCCAACAAAGACCCCATGTAAAAGTATTTCGTCCAATCAGTGTAACCATCTATTTAGCCACATAACTCTGTTGGTATATTGCAGGACTGAGGTTATGGGCTGTTCTGAAGCAGAACTCAGAGTACTTTCAAATCAGAATCTCTATTATTCACCTTAACAGTAGATTGTGGACACATTCAAGATAAATCACTATCAGATTGCCTGGCCCGCACCCCAACTTGTCTTTGTACTGCACTCATTTGAAAAGGGTGGAAAAGTATTTGCAAATGAATGCATTCTGTTTTTATTTACATTTTACACGTTGTCCCAACATTGGAATTTGGAACTCTGCAGTTCTTATATACTTTGTTTTGCTGCCTTCAAAGCTTGTATGGTCATGATGATGTTGGTAGAAAACATCAAGATGAGGCAATAAGTAGGATTTATTATCTAGATTAAGCCTTTTCGAGTAATTAACTCTGATGCTGTACCTGTTGTCAGCGCAGTCTTTTTTTCTTTCTTCCTCCTTCTTTAACTCATTATTTTTTGTAAATGTATGAATTATATGTCAACATGCTAATTTTGCTTGAAGTGTGACCAAACATACGTATTGGTCTCCTGCCCTTTTGGTCAAGGGGAAAACATGTCTTGATGACCACTGCTCAGTCATTCACCACAGCTGTAGATATTTATGGTCCCCAGAGGATGATCCCTAATGGTTTGCTGACTGTATGACCTTTCATGCAGGGCCAACATCAGGACACAGTTTCAACGTATATGGAAGTATTATCAGCAGCTAATGGTCAGTTTGTCATGAAATGTAGTATTTATGCTCCCCAGGGTAATATGTCCTGTAATTAGTAATCATCCTAGAGGTTTGCCTTGAGCACAATCCTCAGGACAAAATTAACGTGTCTAGCAGCATTTTAGAGGGTCTTTGTTATCCCATTCAAAACTCATGGTAGGATGTGATGAACACACAAATTAGACTTGAAAGAAAAGCTGGAATACTATTTGTATTTAGAGATGTGACACGTCTGAGGATGAAGCATGGATTTTATTTTATTTCATGTCATACATTTTGACTGGTTGACACTGGTGGTTGTGTGGTTGTATTGTGAACCCTGAGGGTTTACAAGCAGACAGGTGTTTCAAATCAGGCAGACTCCGGGTCGTGCGCTTCCAGACAGGGAGCTCAAGTCATCTGGGTGGTGATTTCATTGCCTCTCCGGTGGTGCAATATGGCTTTAAAAAAGGGTAATGGGTAGGGTGATTTTAAAAGGGTAATGAGTCAAAATGTCACTCACACTCACAGGATTAACATCTAATATAAATCCACGTAAATAAAGACCAATTAACTACATGGATCCAGCTGAGTGACTTCTTTTCCTCTCCAGCTCTCTGGCAGGTCAATAAAAGTAGCACACAGATTGGCAACAACAAATGTTATAAGCTGCAGAGGACTACAAATAGCAGTAGACTAAGTATAGATGTGCAATGTGCGATGTACAGAGTAAGTTGTCAAAATAATGGTCATAATTCTTAGGTTTGTGTGACAGCAGTTGACAGCCAGAATTCTGTCCACAGTTCATCAAAATGGGAACCAAACTCAGACACAGAAACAGGCAGGTTGTACAACAAGAATCTGGCTTTAGTGATGAGCTGATATCCAAGTTCAACATAGAACAAAGGGGAACACAATAGGACTGGGGAACAGGCACAGGTACAGAAGAGACACAGGATGAAAACAGTGAAACCAATGAAGGCTTAAATACACGAGGACTAATGAACAAATTAAACAAAGATATATGCAGAAAAACGTTGGGAAAAAAGATAAAGACAGGAAGTGGATAATACAACATGAGGGTAATCAGCTGGACAGTGACTGAATTATTTTGGTCTGACTCTTATTTCTTTTATTTCTTAGCTTTTAGGCTGGTTTTGAAAAGCAAAATTTCAAGTTGTTCAAAAATACCAAACATAATACAGATTAATTTCAATTGCCATTGACAAAATAGGACATTGTTTTGAACAACATCTTCACTGATGACAGATATATAAAGAATGCCTCCATATAATTTTTTTTGTGAGACCAGTTTTGTGCTCAGCTTGCTGATGAATTATTAGACACCCAGTTTTCAACACCAAGACCGAGCTTTGATGTTCTGAGCAGCATTAAATGCAGCATTCAGCCTCTGATGCTAAGACCTCGGCTTGTCCTTTCAAATGGTAATAGCAGGTTATTCACTGGTCCTTTTTCTTCGCCGGCCGTGGACACATTCAGCCAGCTGACACTTTTACTCTGCATTCTGACATGACTGAATTTTATTTTTAGGTGAAATCAATATCAGTAGTTCTCTTGTGCAGAGGTGGTAAATCAAGCTCTCTTCTTCTGCGTCCCTTTGGTTAAATCTGAACCATCAGCTGCTGCAACCAGAAGAGTACAGTACAGTCCAGATGTCCACCATGTATGTCTTGGGGGAACAGGAAGTGCAGGGCAGGCTGTGTCTAGTGTGTATGCATTAGAATAGTGGAATGAAAGGGGGGGCATCAATGTAAAATGTCCTTTATCATTTATAAAGATGCCATTTTTACATAATAAAATACACGTGAGATTAAAAAAAACAGAAAAACAAACAGATTACAACACAACAGTCAATCACTGCAACTAAACAGGTCATTGAACATTCAGAAATGTGCTCAAAAATATTAGGCTGATGGGTCCAAGAGTATATGAGATTAGCTGTGCACAGAGTCACACACCCGGCCAAAAGCCTGATCCACCTGAGGCTTAAGCCCGGTGGAGATAATTATGAAATGACTGCCAGGAAGTGACAGTGATGCAGGGTAGTTCCACATGCTGCTCAGGTGCACCGGTTGAGGATTAAGGCTAAATCTGGAAGTATAATCCAAACAAGTGTATTATTGTGTCAAAAAGCGCTGGAAGCAGACACCGGTATATTAAGCAAGATGAATTGGCTTGTGAGCTGTGGTGTGGTCTGACAGCACTCACACTTTCCTTTAAAATATGAGAACAAAATGTGGTCAGATCAGACATCGTAGACTAGAGCAGTGAGTTACACGCGTGAGACATGAGATTTTGCCATACATCAAATGCTGTATAAAGCACAGAGTACCTGCCTGAGGCCAGTGCTCTCTAGAGGCCCTGTAGTCAGGAACATCCTGGCACTCTTTCCTGTTGATGTGGTGCAGTGCTGTGTTCTGGTTCTTGTCAGCCCATATCAGCTTGGACAAGTCAATGTAGACACATTCATATTCCTAATTGTTTCTAATTAAATGAGATTAATAAAACATCTATAGATAAGAAGCTGGGTTTTGTCACTCTGTTTGCTGCTATGACCAACCAGGATGTTCTGAAAACCACCAACAGCCTACGTACTTATACACTGTCTTAACTTCCCATCACTCAGACTAAAACACAGTCTGACCTCGTCTATCTCCACAGGTGCAGGTATGGGACACAGCAGGCCAAGAGCGGTTTCGTAAATCCATGGTGGAACACTACTACCGCAATGTCCACGCAGTGGTCTTTGTGTATGACGTCACCAAGATGACTTCCTTCCGCAACCTACAGACGTGGATAGAGGTTGGTAACTGGCTCGATACAGGGTCAAATGAGTGTTCTTTCTTAATGCGGTGCTGAATGTGGTGATTTGGCACATGAGCATCATCAGCACCAATTTCCAGAGTTCACAATGGTTCTTCCTCAGGAACTACTTTTTAGTTGTGAGTTGACACTGTGATGTTGCCATCGCGAAGCGAGGTTTGCATCTCTGAATGCTAATGCTGCAGCAATTCTAACAACTGCCGTGAGCAGGCCAACAAAGCCCCAACTGATCACTTAGGAAATGAATTATTCAAAGTGGTTTGTGTTGTAGTGTGTGTAGGAAAAGTCTTTCCAGTGTATGTTTAAATACTGCCACTACTGTATTGTTACAAGCTCCACTATCACTATTATTACTACTCTACTATAGTTATAAAATTACTACTATGTGTGGAAATAGTAGAAAGTAGTTGAACTATTAGTAGTAATAGTCGAGGTTTCAACGTTAGTAAGTGTCGTTACATTATACATTTACGAATTTGATGTAGTTCTGTCAGCATCCAGTTGAGTCACAAGCTAATGTGTAGCTGTAGTTAACATGTTAGCCTTCCATGTAATGCAAATTACCTTAGCATTATCCAGCATTTTCATACGTGTATAATCACTTGAAACAAAGAATTAAAATCAGGTCCCCAGAGTCTACCATTTTGCAAGGCCATGTTTCTACAGTAGCCCAGAAGGGACACACCAAACACTGACTCTGAGGAGGGCCATTTTCTGCTTTTGGCATTTTTGGGGGTCCTCAGTTGGCAACAATCTGCAACTCTACTGCTAGATGCCACTCGATCCTATACACTATGACACCAAGTGCAAGTTATGAGTTGCAAAGGTAGTTTAACAAGTTGTTGTAGAAGTAAAATTAGGTGTGGCTAATGCCAAATGTATGCCATGTGAGCAGAATGGAAAGAGTGGGACTTTTATAACTTAGAGACCTTCATGAACTTCACATCCAAGTTGATTACCCCCAGTGCTCGACCAGTCAGTCTTTTGTGTGCAGAATTTATACAAGCTCCTTTTCAATTGGCTGAGTAGATTCTATGAGCGTTAGTGGTGGATTTTCTTTATATTGAGCTGTTGGAAAGTTCTTTTCACCAAGTGAGACATATAGTAGCTGTCATAAATTCTTTTTAATAACACCTCGGAGGCTGGAGGTTTGTTTTTTCCACTGAGCTGCTCATATTTTTTGTCACATATCATGTGAACATGGCCGTAGTTTATAAAGTTTATAGAGCTGTCATCTGTTGTGTTCCAGGAGTGTAATGGCCATCGGGTCTCAGCATCAGTACCTCGAGTCCTGGTGGGAAACAAGTGTGACCTCGTGGACCAAATACAGGTGAATGTGAGACCTCAGCACAGTGGTATAAAGCCTTTATTTACCTTCCCAGGTTTAATTACAATGTATGCTTTCTCAGGTGCCCTCCAACATGGCGCTGAAGTTCGCCGACTCACACAACATGCTGCTATTCGAGACGTCGGCCAAGGACCCGAGGGAGAGCCAGAACGTCGACTCCATCTTCATGTCGCTGGCCTGCCGCCTGAAGGCCCAGAAATCCCTGCTCTACAGAGACGTGGAGAGAGAGGATGGGAGGGTCAGACTCACACAAGAGACTGAAACAAAGAGTAATTGTCCTTGTTGAGGAAAAGGAGGAGTGGGAGGCATAATGGAGGGGAAGAGAGAACAGTAACTGTATATGTCGAGGAAGAGGAGGAGAGGGATGATGGGAGAGTGAGGCTGAGATAAGGGTCTTTTAAATGAAGTGCAACTTTTTCTGGTTTAGGAGGAGAAGTTGGAGGTTGAGGCTGACACTAAGAGCAGTGGGTTTGGGGGAAGAGGAGGATGCTTGAGTGAGGAACTGAAACATCATCAATATTCTTGTTGTTGAGGATGAGGACTGGGAGGAGAGGGGACCGTGAAGATGGAGAGGAAAGAGGATGCATTTATTAACAATTCAGAAATAGGACGATGTTGCCTTGTAGACTACGCTGTAGTGTAGAAATTCCTCCATGTATTCAAACGTAGACAGACACCGAGTAAATACACTTTCACTGTGCCCAGGCAAACACAACAATATTAATATAGGAGTCATCTGGGGATCCGCAACTAACTTGATGCAAGGCTGTTATTTTCTAAACCAGCCCTGGTTTGGTGTTTTTCATCAGACAGGCCATTATTAACGTCAAACGTTCTGAGGCGACGTGTTCGAAACTCTTTAATCACAATCCTTCTTTTTGCTGCTTTGTCCTTATTTATTTTCATTCAAGCTGAAAGCAGCATTTTCAAACATTTATCGACTGCCTTAAAAAGCTGCCTCTGTCTCGAGTATTTCAAACACTTAACATCATCTTGGTGTCTGCGACCAAACAAACACCCTCACCCACACCTCTTAAATGAAATATCAACAATTTCAGAGGACGAATGGGACTCTTTTTCTTTTTGTCTCCAAGTCTCAATATATCTGATGTCAATATAGGTTAATCCTTCACAAGTATGACAGTTCACTGAAAACCACTGTGAGATGATGAATACGTGGGAAAGATGATAAAAGACAACGTTAATGTTGGTAAAATAGGGAGCAAAAAAGTGAGCTTCCAGGACCTATGTAGGAAAACCTTGATGAGAAGGTTTCCTGAAAACTGACTGTAAAGGTTGTTCGGCAGCATGTCACGTATCGATCAGAGGCTGTAAGATCCTCTTACCCTGATGCAGGAGTAATGCACCATCCTACAAAAACGGAGGAGAGAGGGAGAAGGCTCCTTTTGCTCATCTAACCCTGATGTAAACAAATCCCCCTCCACGCTTAACTCTTGGCAAAGTGGCTTATCCAGCTTTCCCCTTTGCGCACAAATGCAGAAACATCCAATCTTTTCGCCGTACTTGACTTCGACATAGCCAGTCGACCACAGCAATCCTACATTCTGTAATGAAGGCGTTCGGTTTGTCTTAGACGATGTGCTCTCCACATCAATATCACTGCCTCCAGTCTCAGTGAGGGCAGGAAAGATGTAAGAAAACTGTAGCCCCTGTAGACGTAATGGATATATTGACACTGCTGCACAGCCTGAGCCTGGATGTACGCTGTGAGTGGACTTAAGTCTGCTGTGTTGTGTGTATAAAGGAGTGAGTCCAGGAGTATCCGTGCCATGGGTGGTATAGGCTGCATGAAACGCTGTAGAAAGCCATATTCATTATTTACTGTGCACTGAGATGCAGTGTGCTTTACATTAAGACAGCTCCCAGATGAATTGTGGGTAGAAGAACTCACTGTGCATTACTCAGTGTTGGAGCTCTGGAGTCTTTTTAATGAGGCGTTAGGCTGTAAGCCTCACTGTGATGCAGTCAGTTAGAATTAGGGGTATACTCACTATGTTGCTCACCCTACACTGTACAAGATGACTTTACTTTAAAAAAGTCAGAAAACTGATTACCTCATTATACCAAGTAACATGGCATGCTAAGTTTGAGTTGTACAAGCTTAAAATGATTAATGTACTTTACCTGGTAATTTTGAAGTCATCGTTTTCTTTGATTCATTTCAAGTAAGATCACTTTGGCAGTGAGTGTATGTCAAAAATTCATATCATTCTTGTTACCTGTACCTGTAAATTGTTTTGGTGTGGCCAGATTTTGCAGATATCGGTTATAGACATGTCTGCCTTCTCTACAATATAATGAAACCAGCTGGAACTCTCTGTGGTGCTACATTAAAAATACATTTGAAAAACTTAAAGGTGCCATATGTAAGAATTGGCCTCAAAACAGACAATACCCAACACAAGCAGGGAGCAGCATAACACCAGAGTAACCGCTGAATGCTGCTTACTGTAGCTGCTAACTGTTGCTGCCGTTAGCTAGTCAGTTTGGATAAAAGTGCACCTAGTCTGGTCCGAACTGGGAGCTTGGAGCACCTGGTGACACCGCTAGCACAGGATCTTTGGACCAGGAAGGGCAGGGGCTAGCTGGCTAGCATGCTAACTTCAGTAGATATTTCTGCAACACAATACACAGACGTCATAATATGTCATAATCATTTTTTATTTCTTACATAGCCTACTGGACCTTGGACAGTGATGTCTCCATACATAAATCATGATACTACTCAAGATAATCCACAGCCCTTTTTGTGAGAAGTTTAATTTATGAGAGGCAAGCTAACTACGCTAGCTAGCTAACATTACAGCTCAGCTGATGAGGTCAGCTGATGAGGACACCATCAATGTTCCCATCCAGCGCTGTCACAAGCCTCTCGTCAACGAGTAAATGCATGTTTTCTTCTGTGCATTGATAGCATTAGCGAATGTAGCTCACAGGGTTGGATTATCTTGGTTACCGAGGCATGATTTCTGGAAAGAGACATTACTGTTGATTTTGAGCACCACAAGCTGAGTGCCATCTGGTTCCATTATATTCGAGAGATGGCAGACATCTCTAGAGCTGATATTTCCAAATCTTGGCACTTGACACCAAAACAATCCAGACTGTTGGGAAAATATGCATTTTTGATTGGGGTGAACTGTCCCTTTAACACTGTAGCCTACTTTTGAGCAATGCTATAAATATATTTGGATGCCATATGCAAAAAAAATCAGATCAGTGAGCATTTCAGACTGGTGTTCCATCTAAACTGACATTCTGATGACCTAATTAATTCATCTCATTGAGCAATTTAAACACTGTGTGCATCCAAGTGATATCTGTAGAGCTGTTGTCTGAGCTGTATCAGGTTTTAGGGATTTTTTCTTCTGCAATTCTCCTCTGTTCGTCTTCTATGAGCAGGATCAAGCAGCCGTTGAATCGAAGGGTGAATAGAATAATGTGGTTGTAAAATACCAGGGAAAGCTGTATACACGGGCAAATCTGTGACATTCAACCCAGAGCCATAGGTTCATAAAAAGCTGGGCAGAAGAACACTCAAAAACTGGGATAACATTCTGTCATCCATTTTCCTAAACCGCTTATTCTCTTTAGGGTTGTCAAGTATGACTGGAGGGGTACACTCTACAACTTTCTATCTGTTAACAAACATCTATGGCTCTGTTTAGGTTAGCATAACCTGGCTAATTTAGTCGCTGTAATACATGTGAGACGACTGTACTGGCCTAATAAGAAAAAAAAAAAAAACATGTTGTGCCTGCATTTCCTTCATAAACTTACCAGATCTGAATAAAATAACAATTGACTTGATTTAAAATGAATGGACAAGAACGAGGAAGGTATTTAAGGTATTAAAAGGTTATTCAAACATTTGAAATCATAAGTAATTTGTATTTTATTCAGGTCTAGAACTTAAGAAATACAAATGTACAGTGTGTTTTGCTTGCCTTCATTTTTCCATGTACATACACATACATGTTTTATTTGTTATAGTAGTTTACTCCTTTTCGCTGTCAGTTTGTGACTTTTTTAATAACCGATGTTTGCTCTTAAAGGGATGCCTTGACATTTTGAAATTTTGGTCTGGTATTTTTATATCAGCAAAAAGTTAGGTTTTTGGGTGTGGAATTGAAATAAATATCACGTACATTCAGTGCAGCAGATCAGTTCAGGGAACGGGTCAGGGCACAGTCATTTAATGAGTCTCACAGGGTACTGGAGCTAAAATAATTAGTCAATCAAATCATTTTCTTTTGATAATCAATTAGAGTGAATTTCAAGCAAAAAATGCCAAGAAAAAACCCACTAGTTCATGCTTCTCAAATGTGAAAACTTGCTGGTTTTCTTTTCTTGATATGAAAGTTAACCATACAAATGTCTTCGTAATTTGGACTGTTGGTTGGAGAGAACATGACATTTGTGAGTGATTGGCATATTCCACATTTTTTATGTTTGAGAACATAATTGGCAGATTAATCAAATAACAAATCAATTGTCAGTTGCAGCCACACAGGGTACAACACGTCATCAGGGTTTCTTTAAATGAGGGAGTAATGGTTATGTACATTACTTTCAGGGAGTGCTAGTGCAGGATAGCTTGTTAGCTAGCTGCTTTCAGCTTTCAGTTAAATGTATGCAAGAAAAACAACTGTGTTAGGTAGAAGTTGCAGTTATGGGTACAAATAACTATAACTAACCTATGTTACGTTACGTACGTGACTTAACTTCACTGCGTTGACTTCTGGTTTCACAGTGGACATGAACAGCGGTCTCCTGAATCAAAGTCCTGCGCTTGTTTAATCCGAACTCCTCCCCATATGGACTTTTCACTCTTTATACTACGTCTTCTCACTTCCTCCTTTTAAGCTGTAATAATTACTACAGCCTGTAGAGTCGCAGTCTAACAACAAAAGCAAATATGGGTCCTAATTAGCTGCTTTCATTTTTCATCTATATGGTTGTTTTTCTCTACCAGTGTTGACACCAAACATACACAATGACTTTAACATGATGAGCGCTCGCCCTGAAAACAAAGAATATTCTACCTGGTCAAAACTACAAATTAAAAAAATCAGATTAAAAGTCAAAATACCAAGTTGCTCCTTTAACAAAAGCCTTAAAGTGGTATTACTTGATTTTATGATGTTGTCATCATTTAATTGTTGAATCTGAGATGACAATGTTCTTTGGCTGTGAGTTTTTGTTATTATTGTTTTGGACTGTACCAGATTGTCTACTATTATAATGTTTCATATGTAACATTGTGGTTGTTACAATCTCACAAAGGGACTTCTGATAAAAACTGCTGAAGAAGCTTCACTTGGCTCAGATCCTCGTTTTTTTGGAGACCAGCTCAGCCACTTTTATCTGAATGTTTAAACGTCAGCTTCTGACATTATGTGCCCCTGAAGCATTAACCTGATGAAGATTTCAGTAACATGTCTGTTTTGGCCATGACTGAGGTTTACTGAGTAAGTTTCCCTCCCACACACAGGAACTTCACATTTCATGTCTGTTTTTTCATTCTCTTGCTCTCTTTCTCTCTGACCTGGATCTTATTTCACCCTTCATGTGTCACCCTGTTTCTGCTGCTCATTCTATTTCTGTCCTTATCCTTGTATAGTTTATCCCTTTAAGTCCCCCAATGCCTGTCTCATATCTCATTGTCATTGCTTCAATGACTCCTAATACTCTGAATTTCTGTCTCCATCACTGCCTCCATATCTCAGAGTTTCTGCATCAGTCTGTCTGTCTCCACCTTCTGTCTATACACTTGTGGCTGTTCCTTGTCTTTGGCTAGAAAACAAGCAGATCATGTGTCTATTAATGGATGTAGCAGATGAGCACTGAATGTTGGGAGTGTGAGAAGATCAGGGAGGTAAGACAAAAGACATGCCTTTCGCTGAATCATTGGGATGCAGTATCTCCTTCATACCATCTCTCTGGGTCCACCAGTGAAAGAAAGTTCAAATGATTAAAGGGACAATATTAAAGAATTCAAGTTGAAAACATTCAAACTATAACTAAAATTATCAACAGAATGTGAAAAAATAACAGTTCAACTTCTGACAGTTTTGGCGGCTGCATGTTGTGTTGTAGAGCTCTGCTAAAGTTAGCATGCTAACCAACAGGGCCATGGCTCCTGTGCTAACAGTGTAAACACCAATATTCCCTGGTGCTCTGTACTCCCAGTCTCGACCACTAGCAGCACGGCTAACTGTGCTAACTGGCTAATGGTAGTTCAAGTGAGCAGTAGTTAGCGGTCACTCTGGTAATATGCTGCCCGCTATTCGTTTTGAGCATGAATTTGACAGTTGACCAATTTTTACATGCTTGGACCTTGATTATGTCTGAACAGATGTGCTGTGTACAGGTGTCTTTAAGCATCAAAAAGCGCCATGACGTCTTAGAGAATGCGGTTACTCATTACAATTGTTGGGTTCAAAGGTATGTTATGAATGTCATCATGTTAATTGTGCAAAATATAAGAATTGACTATATGTTGAATTCATATCTACAGCTAACTGCACCTGCAACCCAATGCAGCTACCTGTGTACTGTTCCATGACCGAAGCTACTATTAGCTAGTTAGCTCAGTTAGCCAAGCAGCAAGCCAGGTGCCATCTTTCTATGAACACAATACATAATGTCAGAACTGTTATGTCTTCACATTCTGTTGATAGTGTTGGTTAGTCTTCTAAATGTTTGAAACAAACATTCTCACATATTTCACATTTAAGATGTACCGGAGAGGCTGGACTTCTTTTGAGATGACATGTCGGCATGTGAGCTATAAAGACACAGACATCTGATTGGAATGAGACCAAACCTAACCTAGCCTGTGTAAAAAATCAATAAAAAAAACATGGTTGGGTAGAGAAAGGTAGAGAAATCTGAGTAGGGAATTCAAAATAAATAAAAACAAGTTGTTTTTTTTTCATTTGCACAACAGTTCTACACAGAAGAATAGCTCTAACAGCCCTTATTGATAAGTCATACAGGTAGCTAGGCTATCTTTTCACATATACCTGAGGAAGGTGAGAGAAATAACACTAACTGATTATCTTAAGGACACAAAATGGAGGCTGTCCTGGATTCTGAAACCACTTTTAGGCCTTGGTATCATTCTTTTCCACAGTGGCAGGAGGGGAAGTTAAGGCAATTATATGTGAAAAAATAAAAATATTTACCTAATAAGCTGAATTACTTGTATTTATTTGGGGTGAAGTATGTTAAATATGGACAGATAACTTTAAGATAAATATGCTGTTTCCACTGCTAATGTCTGGGCTGTAGTATAATAATAATATTACAGGTTTTTATTTCTGTTGGTTAACAGTGTGCGGTTCATTTCAGGACAAAGACAACGGTCATTTTTTATTCAGATGAAGCGCCCTGCTGTGCGAAAAAGACATTCCTATGTGTTACCTGTGGAGAGCAGCAATAGGCTCAGATGAGTGGAACCAGCCTCGGATTTCAGCAGAGGAAGAAAAGCGGGGACGTCACATGGAAGCGATGCAACCAGCAGTAGCTGCTCCACCACTAATCACACATCATTAACATAACTAGCTAGTACAAGCTAACCTAGCCCGCTACATCACTCGCCTTTGATTTATCATACATCCGGAATTGCAGATCTGCAAGGAAACAAACGCAAGATTCATAGACGGTGCAAAGCGGGGAGCAACACTACGGTTACACACAGTTACCGCGGCCTCTTCTCGCCTCGTCTGACAGGCTACTTTGGCTAGCAGGCGAAGCCAGCGATAGCAAGCTCTGCCTTGGCTAGCGTCAGGCTAGCCAGCTAGCTAGCTAGCTAGCTACTCACATCGCTAACGGTAGTTAGCTAGCTAGCGAGCTGTAGTAATTTGCGTCATGGATGAACTAGTCGTGGAAGTGAGGGGGACGAGTGGTGCCTTTTATAAGGTAAGTTAAAAGCTTTTTTGGAGCTTTGTCGCCTCGGCCACCACGCCATGCACGGACGTTAGCCTAACTGACATGGAATTCTCTCTCCAAACTGACATTAGCCAGAGATACCTACTCGTATCTCCGGGCCTCAGTGCTTCTGTCCGGTGGAGGCTGCGAATCTGTAAACAAAGGTGACGCTAAGCTGCTGCTACAACATCAGTGCTGCTAGCTAAACGTGTTAGTCACTGGTGCTAGTGGCGGTGCTAAAACAATGCACTTGTTCGGCTAGTAGTGTCGGTAATGTTGACGTGCTTGTGATCTCACGTTATCCAGAAAGTGATGGGCAGAGGGTCGGTAGCAGAGGCACAGGTGTCAAAATTCAGACGTGGAATGGACTAACTTCATTTAGGACAAGGGGCTAGGGAGTTGTTTGGCTTCCCCAAGTGAACAGGTAGTTTTTATTCATCAAGGCAGCAGACATTTGTGGGCTTGCTCTGAAGAAAAGAGGCAACAAGTAACTCTTAGAGGAGCAGGACTTTGAGGGGCTTGTTAGGAGCTTGTGTTTTACAAGGAATGATCTCATAGATCCTCGGCCTAGTGTTAGTAAGCAGGTGTTGAGACTGTGGTAAATGTTCATCAGTTGTTGAAGAAGTAGTTGTTTTTTTTTTTTAGGTTAGTAACACAAGCAGCACCAATATGAAAAAAAAACTACAGGTACAAGTTAAAATGCTACAATTGAATGTTTATTAATCTAAAGTAATCAGCTATTTGGAATAGTATATCCTGAGGTATCCAAAGTGAAAGTACTCATTCGACCAAAGTGTGACTGTTGGAGTTCTCCTGTTTCAAGTTTTTTGGAGGACTGACTTGTTTCAAGGAGGATTGAATGAAGGAACAGGAGAAACAAGCAGAGCAGGAAAGACGAAAGGAATAAAGCAATTCAAATGATCACTGATGGCTGAATTGATTTGATTTGAATTTTGATCGGTAAAGATAAGTCACCCATAACAGCCTCTGGATGTATGTGACGTTAACAGAGTGAAATAATGTCAGGAACGATAAATAAAATGGCACCAGCTCACATCCACAGTGGACAGTAGCCCCGACACTTCAGATGAGGAGATGTGAATTGTGACTCCTTTAAAAGTTTGTGGAAGTTGGAGTTGTGTTGCTGCCGAACTAATGCAAGTAATATGAACGGAATGAATGAATGAATGAATGAATGAATGAATGAATGCAGTGGTCCTGCAAACTGGCCCGCACACCTGCTCTGCACACCTGCTCTGCACACCTGCTCTGCCCTCCATTGTAGCCGTGTCCTACACACACTCTCATGCTGTCTTCAATGCCCCGCAAAGTCATTTGGACCGTGTAAAGAAATCGAACTAAAGCAAATTCCTGAATTGAACATGAATATAAAGTGGTCTGAAAATTAAGAAAGTTAATCCTTTCTGTGGTTCCTTGGCTTTTAGACAAGTTAAAGGCGACCACATCAGCAGTGGATGTACTTCCGTCCTGTAGTTGGGGTGTGGTGCTGACCGAGCATGCCACTTCCTAGACGCTCAATGGGAATTGGGGCATACGTTTTGAACACTGTTTTATTATTTGACAAGTAATCACAAAAAAATTCTAGTTATTAATTAGCTGATTTGTAGATAAGTTTAAGAGATCTACAACATGATTTTGAAAAGAACATGGGGAGACTTTGCCAACTGCTCAACATGTGCGGCTTTGTGAAATATGCTGGTGTTGGACCACACAAACACTGAAGGCTTTGTTGGAAAAAAGAAATAGTCATCATCATGAGCTTGAAAAGTGTTCGGGCTGTGAGACAGCATAGACTGATTATCTGTTGTCTAATGAGATTTGATGGGACCACTGTCATTTAGTTTCCCACCTTGTACATTTGCTGTTCGATACAGACAGAGAGGCGTCTCTCAGTCAGCCACACTGGTGTTGTACAGTAATTCACTTGGTGAGAAAGTGGACTTTGATGCCCCGGTCTGGGATGCTAATCCTAGAGGTGGTAAATTTGGCACTGCTCATGTGCAGGGTGTGATGGAGCCAAGTAGGCTGGAGGTTAGAGCAGCTTCATCAAATATTTGTGTTGTTGCTTTTAAGATTGAAATCTGAAAGCAGTTTTTAGGATCATTTCATTTGACCTTTATGCAACTGTTGCTTTATGTGATCTTTTAGCGATGAATGATCTTTGAGTCATTTGGTCACACGAGGGAAGAAAAGACATTTTCTTTAGATTTCTTTTAGATTTTTAAAAGACGCTCACATAAACGTGAATGACTTGAATGACTTGAAGAGCTGTCTAGTTTGAACCGCCTAAGCCTGTCACAATGGCTGAAGGCATGGCTTGCACATTGTTTCCCCCACAGAAACAAGTTAAGTCAGATGTGGTTAAATACTATGGACTCCAACCTAAAAAGCGTCAGGGAGATGACGATTAACTAACTAACTCAAGCAACTAATGGCAGAAGACTCATGATGTCATGAATGAGGCACTTAGTCTTTGTTTTAATCTCTTTAAGTCTTTTAATTTATTTATTTTTTCTGAAAAGTATCATGATTTCTCTTGAAAGGAGCAAATTGATTTCCTCTTAAATTCTGTTTTTCTGCACAATTGACAAAAACATCACACATGTTGCGCCTAACAAAACACTAAAAAACACTCTCATACTAAACCTTACTTAACTGCTTGTACTGGTTTAGCTTATGATATCAAAATAAAACACTCCTTTTATACATTTTTTTGCAAAATAAGCCAGATGGTCATGGTTTGTAAACTCAGAACCACTTCTCCATCACCTGACAGTTCAAGTAGTCAACATCTGTATGGAGTTCTGCAATAGAAAAGCTTTCTCTGAATTGAATTTCATGTTTATCCCTTACTGACTGTTAGCTCACCAGGCTAATGCTACTCTTAGACTTGGCTCTCTATCTCGCCCTTTTCCTTCAAGGCATTGCATGTCCTACTTACAGTATTTGACACACATGGACGCAGACTGTGTACAACCAGAGAGAGATAGAGCCAAACCTGACTCAAGGCCAAAGCCAGAACCACCATAAAAAAGGAATCCATTTGGGCTGTTGCTAACAGTTTTAGCTTGGTTTAGGCTTGGGTAGCAGAATTTATGCTTCTTTCACATGCCAGTATAAAGCTGTTCTGATTATTTATAGACACATGTCAAACCCTGGTTCTTCTAACTTTGTTTTTATCACCTCTGTGATTCTCACAGGCCTTTGTGAAGGATGTTCTCGAAGGATCGGTCAATGTGGCTTTTGAAAACAAGTGAGTACGGAGGATATAACAAACCGTCAAGCATTACCTTGTTCTGATCGTCACATCGACGCTTATGTTTGAAATGTGTCCCTCTGTCCCAGTTGGCAGCCAGAGCGTCAAATCTCCTTCCAGGATGTACGTTTCCCTCCTCCAACAGGCTTCTGCAAGGAGATCAATGAGAGCGATGAGGTCGAGGTGGGGCTCATTCAATACTTTCAGAACTGTCCAGAAAGCAGAATACAAGGGAAGAAATGTTGTAGGATAAAGTTCAGCTGTGTGGAACAAAGGGCTTGTTAAGGCTCATTGTTATTCACTTTTATTGATTTTCACACAATAATTCCTGGTATTGGACACATGAATTATATGTTCCCACGTATAAAAAAGTAGTTCCTCATGCGAGAGATGATATTGTTCACCTCAGATTTAAGTAAACATGGAGCTGTTATGAGGAGAGCTGAGCATCCGGTAGTAGGAAGTGAAAAGAAGAAATGGGAGGGAAAAAAAGCTGTGGCGATAAAGCTGTAAACTAGAAACATTTTCTTTCTTTGTTTAATTTATTTTTCCCTGATTTTTATATTCAACATTTATTCTAATATGTTTATGTGGCAACTTTCTGGTGCCTCAGGTGTCTTCAGCACTAAAAAGGCTCATTTTTAACAGGACAGAAGAAGAAATGAGCCCACAACATTTTTTCCAGCATTCAGCTTGTGTATTTGCATTCTCTGTGCCAGATTCAGTTATTGTAATCATCTCAGGTTTGGGTGATAAGTGGATTGCTTCGTGAAATTTACTTTGTATGTGTGTGTCCGTGTGTGTCCATGTCCATTTCCAGGTGTATTCCAGGGCTAACGACAAGGAGCCATGTGGGTGGTGGCTGGCCAAGGTTCGCATGGTCAAAGGAGAGGTGAGACTCAGATCACAGTCTATCAAAGTCTGGGTGACGAGATGTACAATGTAGGGCTCAGTATCAACATATCAGTCCAATCAAAACTGCAGCAGGTAGCATTGTGAAAACATCACTATTCACATTAGTAAGTTTGAATTGTTTCAGAACTTCTTAAAGTGTCTCTGTCATGATCAGTCTCAGAATACCATCGTTCCTCTGGAGGCTGGTGTTGATTTTGATGATAGGTGCTAGTGAGCTTACTGCCTGTGTTCAGGGTCTCACTGTTGTGATCAGGATCCAGATAGCAACTTTTGAATGTGGAGGATTAAATTTAGACTAATCTGTCAGTAATGTTGGTCTCAGTGCTGTTTATCTCATCTACTGTTTTTTAATGTCTCTTCCTCTGTCTCTCTTCCTCTCTGTCCATGTCCACTTTTTGAAAATGTTAGTCATGTTATTGACATCTGATATGTACATTTCATCTATTGATACATAGTTATTACTCGCAATTCTTTTTGCAGTTCCTAATATCTAAACCGTGGTCATGCTGACATTCTCCTCGTCTCTCTGTATCTGTAGTTTTACGTAATAGAGTACGCTGCGTGTGATGCTACGTTAAATGAGATAGTGACGCTGGAGCGACTACGGCCGGTCAACCCGAATAAACCAGCCACCAAAACCACCTTCATCAAGATCAGACTGGATGTACCTGAGGATCTACGGCAGATGTGAGTTTGATGCACAGACACTAAACACATCAGTTTTTGGTTTGATACATTCCTACAGGATGGTGCTAAGAAACCTGAGTCATAATAATACTAAAAGAACAAGGGAAAGAGAAAACGCAAGAAACAGAAATTAAAAAACAAAAAGTAGCAGAAAAGTTCAAAGTTTCTATTTTAAGAGCATTTCAGTTTGAAAGCATGCGCTGGGCCGTGGTGATGTTTAATGGCTGATATTTCTTCAGCCATGGTTGGCTTGCAAGCTTGGATTCAACAAAGGCCTTTAGCCCAGATGACAGTTGCCCTCACAGATCAGTACCTTATGTAAAACATAACCTGCTGATGTGACACTGCATCTGTCAGAGGAATGCTGTGTCAGGGTGTTTATAAGCGGCACAATGCAATAGAACAGCAGTGGTATATTGCAACACTGAAATATGCAGCAGTAATATAAGAGGGTGTGAGCCACATTCTTCAAGGTGTTTATTATCATGTAAAACTGTAAGAATAGAAACTCTTGTAGGCCTTCAATAAATGGCTGTGATTGGACTACACATGCACTCAAGTGAATAATACTTCATTAGATTCAATCAAATCTGCGATGAGTCGAAGGTTTGTGCATAGACGAGTTATCCGGGGGCATTAATGAATAAGACATGAACTGTTTGTGTCACTGTTGTCAGGTGCTCCAAGGAGTCAGCACACAAAGACTTCAAAAAGGCAGTGGGAGCGTTCAGCGTCACCTACGACTCGGAGAAAAAGCAACTCGTCATTTTGGTTTGTTCAACTTTTTTTTCAAATCTGACCGAGCCACCCTTTGTTTTTATATGACACACTATCGCATCATTTTGTAGATCATTACACATCACAATCAGATTCTTTGTGTTAATGAAGCTCTGTTTGTTCTCTCAGTCGGTGAATGAGGTCACAACAAAGAGAGCCAACATGATGAGTGACATGCACTTCAGGAGCCTCCGCACCAAACTGTCTCTCATGCAGAGGAACGAAGAGGCCAGCAGACAACTGGAGGTAGATATTAATACCCACATGCACGCACAGGGAGATTTACGGACAACTGACATTCTTGTGTGTGTATAATGGGATCATTTTGCAGTAAAAAGCAATTATAGCTTTATTAAAGGATCACTTCTTTCTGATTCCTGCTTCCACTTCTGTTTCGCCACTGTTGATATGTTTGCTCATGTATTTTGTTTTTGTTCCTCGTCTTTGTGTTTCTGCAGAGCTCCAGGCAGCTGGCGTCGCGGTTTCATGAACAGTTTGCAGTTCGGGACGACCTGATGGGTCTGGCTATCGGGACTCACGGTGCCAACATTCAGCAAGCGCGTAAAGTCCCCGGAGTCACTAACATAGACCTGGACGAGGAGACGTGCACCTTCCACATATATGGAGAGGTATGGTGTCTCTGCCAATGTTTAGAGGTTTAGCCTTGTATTATTTTTATGTCTGTGTTGTTAAGGTAAGACATGAGCGAGGTAATGAAGTGACAGAAGTTACAATGTGTTTTTTTGTTGGTTGTCTCAGGACCAGGAAGCTGTACGCATGGCCAGGAGTTTCCTAGAATTCTCTGAAGACGTCATCAAAGTTCCCAGGAACTTAGTAGGTGAGAAAATCACTCGACTGAGACATTGACATTCTTCATGCGGTAACTGGAATTTATTCAGGAATTAGCCACACTATTAAACTTCAAAGTCCTAGCAGACAGTGACTGATGTTTTTTTATTTTGCTCTCACAGGAAAGGTGATTGGCAAAAACGGCAAACTAATCCAGGAAGTGGTCGACAAGTCCGGGGTGGTGCGGGTTCGTATTGAGCCTGAGAATGACAAGAAGCCTGCGGTGGCGGCGGCGGCGGCAGCAGCAGCAGACGAGGTCAGTTGGAAAAAACACCTCCGTCAAACCGACAACCCAACCAAAAACCAAAACATTTTATTCAACCGGTATACTGAAACAGGCTCAACTTTCAAACCCCCAAATCTCTGACCTCTGATTCTAGTAATTACTATATCTCTTCTACTGCTAGTATGCATCGTTTCAGAAAAGAACAGCTGCAAGACAAGAGAATTAATCTTTCTTTCTCTGTCTGTCCCTTCCTCACAGGGAATGGTGCCATTTGTATTTGTGGGGACCAAGGAAAGCATCTCCAATGCTACAGTACTGCTGGACTATCACCTCAACTACCTTAAGGTGCATATCATTGCCATGAATAACAACAACCTGCATCAACATTTAACATGAGAACATGTATTTATGTGATCCAAAATGAACTGAAGCTTGTGGTCTGTCTCGGTGCTCCCTTTATTGAGAGTAAGACTACGAGTAATACTTCCTGCAGATGTTTTTTAGAGCTTTTGTCAGTAGTGACACCTAATGTCTGCAGAAAAACTGAATAACTCACATGTTACAAAACATGTTTTTCCACTAAAGCATTACAATATTTATGAAGAACTCTGAGGCAAAGGACTACATTCATTAACTGTCTTGCAGAGGGTTGTCACTCTCATGTCCTTAATATGAAGGATGAGTCTTTCATCTACTGTTAGTCACATAGAGAAACCCAGAAATCCAGCATACTGATGTAAACTGCATTGTTGAGGAAGCCACAAACCAAAGTGGGTCCATCTTCAGTCACTGATCTGAGTTTGTACAGACAGAGAGGAGCTAGATTCTCTGCACTGATTCAGATAAACCAAGGTAATGTAGGTCAGTAATAATCTCGCATGCAGGAAGCTAAATAAGAGGTTTCCATGTGTACCATGTAAACAACATGTCTTGAGTATTGTGGTGAGCTTAGACTTTCGCTCTCAGAAGAATTTCAGAGAGCTGATGTGTCAGGTTTAACAGGATGTTGTAATGACTTCTCAGAGCGGAGCTTCACACCGCCTTTGATCTACTGACAGTTATAAGTAAACAATCAAACAAAGTACTGGCATGTAATGTGCTTCATTAACGCATCCCTTTCCAATATCTCAACTGGCCAATATTGAGCTATCACTGCTATATTGGTATCGGCATGTATGTTATGCTATGTTAACTTTTAGGAAGTTGAAAGCATATAGATAACGGAGCTCAAAAGATCCAGTTGAAAGCTGTCTAAAAGCAGAAACCGTTGAGTCGCATGGATAACATTTACATCCCGCAGCTACAACTGGAGAATTAGATGAGATGGAACTTAATTCATTTTGAAAGACATTTTCATGCTAAAGACACTCAGTATGGATATTAACACTAAATATATACAGCACATTGCAGCATTAGATACCAGATGTTGACCCCTCACACTGCTGGAGTCGTAAGAACAGCAAATTCTGTATCATTGTACCGCGGTGTTAAAGAGTGATGCTTCTCTACCTCATAAATAATCTTTGACTGAAAACATGCAGCTGGTTTACAGAGAGCACACCAACCCGACAACAAAGGTCCATTTTGGCCTGTCAACAAGTTAGTCATGGAATTTATATTACTTGGTGAATGTTGATAAGGTCCGACTGGTGCGGTAGGTAGAGTTGGGAGTCGCTGTCATCTCAGCTCGAGTCGAAAGGACTTTGCTCAGTTTTATGATATGTGGCAAGTTAAGCTGAATATAGTGGCGGTCGATTAAAGCAGTTGGAAGAATCACTTTTCTGCCACTTTTTATTGCACTAACAAGACCATATGTTGATGAGGGCTCTCAGTCATCCAGGTCATGGTAATTCTAACTGCCATGTCGTAGGCAAGGCCATATGTTGTTTACTCGAGTGATATCTTTCTTTTCATTACACCTACTCTCCCAGAACGCTACTACATGATTAAAACCAGTGTTCTAGTGTGCATGTAAACATATTAATTTCCATGTTTTTTGAATTTTTCATGTCCACAGGAGGTGGATCAGCTTCGTCTGGAGCGCCTTCAGATCGACGAGCAGCTGCGACAGATAGGAGGCGGAGGTGGAGGAGGAGGGACGGGGCCCAGGAACCTTAAAGACAAAACCTATGTGTTCGATAACGGCATGGGGCTGGGCATGGGGAGAGGAGCAGGAGGAGGCGGAGGAGGGAAGCCCTACACAGGGGGAGGAAGAGGTGGCAGAGGGCGAAGAGGAGGAGGTGCAGCTTTCGCCTCAGGTATGTGAAATTTAAATCAATTCACATCTTCTTTCTTCTAAAATAATGAACTAAATTATCTGAAGCATTAATATAAATTAGTCATCTCAAGCTCAGTAAAGGTGCTCTCATTAGTTTGGCCCTGAATGGCACGATGACGAAGCAAAAGAGCTGGTTCTCTGGCTGAGACTGAGGTTATTTTCAGCCACATTTAATGAGATGTAATTACTTAACCTTTTGTGCACAATGACCCCATTTCAGGGATAAATAAGTGTTTGGATTTCTGACAATTCAATGGAAAGTAAATGAAAAACCCAGTCTCTTCCCTCTGTGATGACTTTCTTATAAAACATCAACAGTTTCAGTGATGTTTGACTTGTGTCCTCCATCCCCCAGGCACCAACTCGGAGGCATCCAATGCTTCAGAGACGGAGTCAGACCACAGAGACGAGCTCAGCGATTGGTCGCTGGCCCCCACCGAGGAGCTGATGACGGGAGGCGGGACCCTTCCCAGACGGACAGACGGGAGGAAGAGGGCAGGCGGGGGAGGTCCACGGGGACGAGGGGGGAGAGGAAGAGGAGGGGGCGGGTATAAAGGTAGGCAGAAATTCTGAGTGGCTGGCAACAGTGTATTTGTCGTGATCTCGAGTCACTCAGGATTTTTCTCAGCAGAGAGACGAGTCAAGAATGTACATTTCAAAGCGTGATAAACTTTCTTGCTAGTTACAAGATAACGAATGGAGATGATCTTAATTGAGGTTATTAAGAAAATTAGGAAAAAGGAGTGTGTGTGTGTGTGTGTGTGTGTGTGTGTGTGGGGGAGAAAAGTAATGAGAATGAATTATATAATGAGTTCTCTGCTGACTCCCTCGCTAAAACATTCTCGAGTGTTTGCTTTTCAACAAGATCCACATTTATGAGAAAAGGAAATTCTCCAGACGTAAATGTAAATAGATTTAACCCTGTTGTCAAGCTGCTACCTGTCTGCCTTAGACGGCAGAGGTTTATGAAGGTTCATGGAAAACACTGAGTCAGTGGTTCTGGATTCCTAGAACAGGTTTTGTTTCTAACGTCCCCTGAGATCAGATGAAGGAGGATGATGCCTATTAGTTGAGATTCAGGGTTTGTCCGTTGTTGTTTAGGTGACGACATGCAGTGGAGCGAGCCGAGACCTCGTCATATCAGAGACCCCAAGACAAGAGCGCAGGAAGACACTCTACAGGTAACACACACACACACACACACACACACACACACACACACACGCACAAATCTTAACAGTACCAAGAAAAAACTCCTCAACAACTTCACAGAGGCAACTGTTTAATGTAATTACATAAATGATTTAAACACCCACAAATGTCTTTCCTCTGATCTGGACATGATCAAGTCAAACAGGCCAAAAACTGACCAAATGTCTATCTGTCACACGTATTTGGTCTTGCTTTTACACCTATGATTAAACCCACGTTATCAACTTGGTCAACCCTTCGAAATTTCTTTCTTTCTCTGGCGTTATTCAGGATCCATCCAGAGCTGATGGCGGAGAGATGATCTAATGATACTGAGCTTATGAAAAGATACAACTTAGACTAAAACGGCATAATTTTTATCAGCGCCTTTGTGCCAGTTATCGAGGACAGCACATGCTGTCTCTGCAACAGCCAAATATATCTGCAGTAATGAATCAAACCAGGCTCTCCAGTGTTGAGCATGTGTGATCACAGTGGACTGAAGCCTTGATTTGAGCACAGTCATGTTCTCCTGCATCAACAGCTTATTAAATCCGCACAGCTACAGCTGTACGTGTATCTTGTCTCTATGACAACAATACCTTGACAACCGCCACTCTGATGACACTGCCCCTTTTGCGATTTACTATCCATTTCTTCTTTATAAGACATCTGGACATCAGAGCAAGTAGGATGTGGGTGCCGACATGATCCATAGAAGACAGAAATACGGTCAGTATTATCGCCGAGGCCATGAAAAAGAATGAGCGACGGTAACATCACGAGCGCCTTTTCTGAAAAGTTGACAGATTTTCAACTTGATGAGGTCGGAGCGTTCAGAAAAAAGATGCTGGGCCTTTTTCTGGGCAGCTGCCAGCTGATGTGGAAACGCGTGTCAGAGTTGGAGAGAGGAGTTTGGAGTTTACATAGAGGAACTGGCAGTAATAATTAATTTCTAAAGTCTTGGCTGAATATTTAGCTGATGCTCATCTAGACGAGGCAACAACTGTAAAAACAGAGATTTCAGAGGGCGACTTCTCCTCAAACGAGACTCGTGTCAGACTGTACTTGTTTTCTTTCCCGCACAGATCCGTGTGGACGGCAACAATGAACGTAGCGTGCAGCACTCCTCAGGGGGAAGAGGAGGAGGAGGAGGAGGGCCTTCCTCATCCCAGGGTGGCGTCGGATCCGGCGGGGAGGGTCCGTCCCGCCATCATCATCAGAGACCCATCAGAGACCGAGGGATGAAGAAGGACAAACAGGACGCTCCTCCGCTGGTGAACGGAGTGTCGTAGATTACCCACTGGAGGACCTTCTCATCTAGACACACACACAGAAACACACACCCAGGCAACTTGTCATAAACCATCGTAGTGTCTCTCTCGCTTTTTTTCTTTCCCTGTCTTTGTCAAACACATGAATACACATATTTCATCAGCATGGAAGAGTTTACTGTAGTGAAGTCTTAGCCAGAGGTGATCTGGTATCTGCTGGTCTGCTCTGTCGAGGTCTCTGAGTGTACTGGTCCGCTTAGTTCTCCACTGCTCTGTTCTTCTCTGGAGTGACACGTAAAGAAATGGCACTTTTTCGGACTGAAGGAAAAGAAGAGATGTGATCTGACTAAAGCTCATCTCTCACAGAAGCATTAACCCCAAACATGCTCCCCTACCCAGCAAAGGCAAAGAATTGTTTACTTGTTTTTTAAATCACCTGAATTGGATGATTTCTTTTTTCCTCTGCCCTGTTTGGACTGGCTCACATCGGGAAGAAAAAGAGTGAAACAAATTAAGGAAATGATTACAGATACCTCAGAAGGAAACGTGTTACTGCAGATGTTGAATGTCGAGATGATCCAACAGCACTGGACTCAAATTTTATTTTTGATCGTCTGAAACTCCAAAATCCAACATTTGGGAGTCAGCCTGGACCCAGCGTTGCACTTATGATACAACTATACTGAGTAGAGAAGTCATGAAGCATCTTACAGGTGCATTTTTAGAGAGTATTAAGAACTACAGTGAGATAATTCCATAATACAAACATCTTTCAGATGTTGTAGATGTGTTTTGGGTGTCGCCCAAATGACTTCTACATATGGGAAACAGAATTTTTAGTTTAGAAAAAAACATTTGCAAACTGAAATCACATTTGCCTTTGGGATCAGCAGAGTGAAGTTCAAAGTGTCCATGTTTGAGGATGAAATGCCAGCAGGGATGCATGGGCAATGAAATTGCTAACGAATACCAATCTCACTTTATTGAACCCATCTGTGTTTTGCTTCCTGTTGCCATCACAACGTTAATTTCTTCAGTCTGTTCGACTGTCAGACCAAGCATGAATTCAACAGCGTATTAGCCGTACCACTGGGGAAACATAAATCTGAGGCACTCTGATGCAAATAAACACTTTTAAAATCTTTTAAAGAAGCAAAGATATTAACTCTTAAGAGTCTTCAACAGGCTACAAAATGTTATGCACTGCTGTTCTTTTTAAAATGAGTTTCTTGTCATGTGACCCACGCTACTGAAGCGATTGGTGCATTCAACCCACACTGACTTTGACCTCCCTGCAGCTATCGCTGTTAAGATTTTTTTTTACTGATTCACTGATTTGTATCAGCCATTATAAATATCATTAATAACATTGTGTGAACAGCTGTCTGTGAAGATTATAAAATGAAAGTCTGTCTGTTTTGCAAGCTGAGTGAGTGATGGGCATTCCAAAAAAAAAACACTGAAACCTATCTGTGTGTGGATTGGCCCTGACTTAAAGGAAGCACACAGTAAGCTGGACACTAACAGCAGCTACAGTAAATCAAAATGCTTGATTATAAATTCAGTATTCAGAAACACAGGTAAAACTTATACATTCATTCAGTCATTGAGTACACCGTGTCTCATGACTAAAGCCTTTACAACAGTTGTGAATAAAATCTTCCAGATAGACACGTGAAGTTATCTTGGTAAAAACTGAGGGAGCCTTCTACAGTTCCACAGTTCCACAGTGGAATATTGCGAGCCAGCTCAGTTAGTTCAGTAACATTTGCAGAATTGAGGTGGGAACATCTTGAATGTAGAACTCCATGAGCTTTTCTTTAATTTATGAAAACCTTTGTACTTAACCTTTAGAGAAACCTGTTTATCGTAGGAGAACCAGCGTTTCACTGAGTTATACTTTGACAATAAATGTTGGTGTAAGTTTTATTCTTCCTTGTTTTCCAAGTTATTCCGGGGCCACGTCTCTTACTCTCTTAATTTATTGTTATTTTCTGTTAGCTGTACTTTGTAAATTGTAGGGCAGAGCACAGGGACTCACATCAGATTTACTTTCAGTTGCACCAAATTGTAATCTTTACAAAAAACATGTGGGTTAAATTCCTCCTTACTCCTTACTTTTAGACTTAGTATGAAACCAGAGTATAAAGTCAGGTTTAATGAAATAAGATTTCCATCGTCTCGTTCAGGGTTCTGAGCGTCCTTTGTGAAATCTCCTCTGGATTAAGAGCAAAGTGTTCACCACAGTCGTAAAAGCTGCAGACAGTCATTTTTTTCTGCCACTCTTCTCCGTCACAATGAGGCTTTCTTCTTATCTTTGTGCCTTGGATTTATGCTCCTCTGTCTCTGTGAATCTGGCCTGTTCTAAAATGCACCCGACTCCCTCTGAATAGATGAAAGCTTTTCATACTCTGTTAAAACCCATCTGATGTTTTTTTTTTTTGTCATACATGGGGCGTTTCTTGTATGGGTGATTCTGTGACCCTATATGCATCTATTTGAATTCTTTTGGGGATGCTCAATGGTACAAGATGACTTCTACGGTTCCTGGTGATTCATTTTAATCCCAGAACAGTTTCAGTCTTCTTTAATATTGCTCTGAACATATCTGCCTTGTGCTGGAGACCCGACAGTCATGTCATCAGAGTCACTTTGTCTAAACAAGGCAGGTTTTTCCAGACATCAGAGAAACATCAGACAAAAAACAATGTGTTAACTCGAAGCTCTCATCTGGAGGTGCTGTTTGGTTTTGACACTTCAGAGAGTTTCCAACTTCATAAAGCTTCTACATGATAATAATAAAAAAATAATAAAACCCTTTCATGGCATCATCATCAAAATAACTCAAGTCTAATTAAGGTGGCGCGACTGCCTTCAAAGATCATTTACGTTCTCAGTTGTCCCAAATTGTATCCTAAACTCAACTCAAACTGACTGCAGTAACATCGATGGGCTAGTGTATACGGCATTTTTTAGATTCATGACTGAGCGGAAATTGATAATAGCGTTAGTTTGAATAAACAAAACAACTGTTGAAATGTGAGAAAGTCACTGTAAAACAAAAAAAGCAAAGCAAAAAAAAAAGTTTTCTAGGGGTTTTTCTGTGCATTCGTAGGCTTATCGACATGAAACGTAATGCTGAAAATTCTGCATTATGTCAAAACTAACAAATCTAGTCTCTTGTACAATATCTGGGCTAGCTAATGAGCTGCAATCTTCAGGATTTAGTGTTGCCTGGTGCAAATATTGTGGCGTTAAGAAGCTGAAGGTGCAATATGTAAGATTTTTCTTTAAAACATTCACAAATTAACCAACATTGTCAACTGAATGTGAAGAAATAACAGTGTTGACACTAAATCTAAAATGTCTCCTGAAGTTAGCATTCTAAACAGCTAGCCAGGCCGGAAAACTCAGTGGTCCAAAGCTCCTGTGCAAGCGATGTCAACGCCAACACTCACCTGGTAGTCTTATTAGCTTAGCTTAGGGGTTCCCAAACTTTTCCATGCCAAGGCCCTCCAAATAAGAATTAGCTTCTGGCCGGGGACCCCCCAAACCCACAGACAATGCTACAAAATATGTAAAGAAACATCAACTTTTAGAATGTATTTTCTTACTTTTATCATACTTTTTTCATAAGAAAATTATTAACAAATATCTAAACACTCGTTTGAGAGGGTCTCCTGACAGAGGATGCATTTCGGGCAATCATGGCCATTTTTCTGTATGGCTGTAAAGCCATACTTAATGTATGCTGCCTCATATTTTCGGGTTTTAGTTGGCCATGAGTTCTTAGGTTTTTTATTAAAAAATTGCATTTTTTAATAACCATTAAACCAATTCTCTGAGGCCCCCCTAGCGGCCCCCACTTTGAAAACCACTGGCTTAACTAACAATGGGAAACTAGCCTGGCTCTGTCTAAAATCAGTCTTCTAATTATCTAACTCTAATTCTTGGGAAGAAAGAGAATAAGCACTTTTGTCAAAATCGTATATGTTCCCTTCAAAATTGCCTTCATTAGTAGCTTCTTCAGTTAGCATAGCATCAATTAACTTAACAGTCAGTTGGGTCAACTTTAAACCAAGATACAGGACTTGAAACAGCCACTGCACTCCATTTTCCACAGATTCTTTGTGAGATTTCCAAATGATATACTTGACGCATCATTTGGGAGAATCAACTCAACCCTTGTGCTCGGAATGCTGCGAATGCTCAGAGAAACCTCACCATATATTGTGTGACATGTGCCTTTTAATTGTGGCTAGTATCACAACCTAGACATGTAAATCAGGGATGATGAGACACTCATAATGGACCAGATGTGTGTAAAGGTGGCGACTTCCTGTAGTGACATCGCCGACTCAGCCCGGGGTCATCACCGACAACGCTGAGAACATTTCGAGCTTCCTTTCAAACTCGACGGGTTGGTGTTGACTGTGCGGGCGCTTGTTGGCGTACCAGGAAACCACCTGCTTTAACCACCTGATCCTTCTTTAACACTGAGGGTGTTGTATCATTGTACAGTCAACAAACATGAGCCTGTAGCTGATGACCTGGTTCAATTTCATCTGTGAAATGGATTCAGTTACTTTTGTTCAAGACCTTGAGTGGCTACTTTGGCGCCTTTTGGTTCCAAAGTCAGAGAGCCGTTTCTCCACACCGAACCCAAAATGTTCAAATGTTCTCTCAAGATGCGAAATGGTGTAACCCAGTGAAACTTTCCCTCGAAAGGAACTGAAGCAATGAAAAGAGCTGAAAAGATTTCCGAGGTTGAGCCAGGTCTTATCTTTTTACCAGAGATCAGTGTACCTTCCTAGTCTTGCAGTGCATGTACATCTTTATTATGGATTATGGAGACTTTCTATAGGTTTTGGACACATGTTTAAAAAAAAAAAAGAAGACATACATAAGTTTAGTTTTTTTGAGTCAGTGTTACTTTGTCTCATTCCTCCTTGACCTGAGTTCGGCTGGAGTAGCCAGCCATGAGCTACGTTTTCTGACAACCATCAACTTTGAGTCAGCGACACTTGGGGAACCTTTAGAACATCGGTTAAACGGTTATGTAACATGAAACAAACTTTCTTTTTTTCCTTTTTTTTAAGAATTTAAGTTCTCTTTTTTCAGAAGTATTATTGGTGTCAATTTCTCTCACTAATCGGTTAGGACCTTTGCTTTCACTGTTCCCAGTACGCATTCTCTGCAGTGAAAGTAAACCTCTATATTGTCAATAGAGCATCAACAGTATGGAGTTGCTTTGTATTGTACAAAAAAAGAAAAAAAACAACAAAAAAAACACGATGGAAAAAAGAAGGGAGGGTGGCATACTGTATATAATGATGTCATTATTTGTCTGAGAAAAGATTTGTACTATTGTTTCAAATGTGCACTTATCCTGATCCTTTTTTTTTCGCTGTTTAATATCAGTTAAATGCTAGATGCTCTTGATAATAAACTTAATGATGTGTGAAAAAATAGTATCCTCTATAGCAGGGTTGAGCCACACAGCTGTTATTAACAATGAAATGTCCATAGTGCTGCAGAACTTCAAAAATAGCGTTACTGTACAGAAAGAGGGTGAAGTAGTTTTTTTTTATCTGACGGGGAAAATCCACCTAAAACTGGAATTCTGATTGATATAGTGACTGAACTCCCATTTTAAGATGGAAAGTCCTTTATAATGAAAACTTTCATCCGCAATGAAGAATAGAAGCTCTAATGGAACGTAATAATGTATCTGCTGTCCAATCATGTGCTTAGTTTATCTCAATCCACGAACATTTAGATACATTTGTTTCAAATGGCTCAAAGCAGCGTTTAATCTATGTTGTGAAAAGGTTTTAGGATGTTGAGTGTCAACGTGCTTTTGTAACAAATGGAACACTAATTTGACCTAAAAAAAATGTAATAAATAAAAATAAATCACATCGAAAGTCCCCTCACTGGCTCTTATGAGGACTTTGAACCACAATTTACAGTCTTTGCTGGCAGATTAAGCTTACTTAGACCTGTTGAGGTGGATCATGAGATGCGGTTAAAGCCAGCAAGCTGACATTACCTTAACATGTTATCGTCAGACAGTCAGAGTGTAACTTTAAGCTAAAATTATTTTTAATGGTTAAGGTGTAAGGAAAATAGGAAAACATTTTACATAAGGCTATCAGTCCCAATCTCATGTCTTTGCCCTAACAGCTAAAGCCAGGAAGCAGTTAGCTTAGTAAAGACTGGAGAAGCTTGAGGAAGCGGCTAGCATAGTGCCCTCCAAAGTAAAAAAACAACAACCTGTGAGCACCTCTAAAATGCCAATGTGTAAAGATTTTTGTTTAAAACATTCAAAGATTAACTAAAATTAAGTAAGCATGCTGAACAGCTAGCCTCTCCGATATAAAACACTCCCAACAATCCCACGGTGCTCTGGGGTCCCAGTCCAGACCCTCAGCTGATACAACCATGAGCATGGTTAAATGAGCCTACTAGCTAGCGAGAGCTACAGTTTGCAGCACTTAGCGGTTAAAGTGGTGATATGCTGCTCCTCATGAGTTTGGAGTAGTTGGCCAATTTTGACATATTGTTCCTTTAAGCTAATTAACTTGAATTTATTTTGATTATTTCAAACACCAACAGAGTTGTAAAACCTTGCAAAGCTCAAACAGAGCAAGGCACCCTGTTTCCACCATGATTCTAGTCTTTATGCTAGGCTAAGCTAACAGTCCCCCGGCTCCTGAGTACACACAAATATCAGAGTGGTATTGATTTTGTCACCTGTCTGTATTTTCCCCCAAATTTCCCTACACACAAGAAAGCTGATATTGATTTACCTTCTAGTATGTAGCTTTGAGGAGAGTTAGCCTGCTACAGAAACTGAAGTAACCTAAAGGAATAATGTTTTATGGTGGATTTTCCCTTTAATCTCCAGTCACCAGAATGGTGGTTAAAGATGAGTATTTCATTTAGATCTCCTTAACATTTTATATTCCGATTTTTTTTACTTCTATACATTTTTTCCTAAGGTGAAGCTAGCATGGCACTGGCGGTGAGACTTGTCTCCCAAAAAGCCGGTTCCCCTTAAACTGACAAAAAGAGAAAAAGCCACATTGACGTCATTGAAGGTCCGACCTTCACATCAGCTGTGTTGTTTCACACCAGAGACAATGAATTTATCTGCATCTGTGGCTGTGCTTCAACCTGCTTGTCAGTGTATTTTATCATGCCTCCAAACACCAGGTTGAGAGTGTATGTCAGACTTTTTTAACTGCTGGAATTTAACCAACAAAAGCAGTTTAATGGCTTTTTCATGCTTTGGTATGATTTTTAGGGGCATTACTAACAATCTGTAATGCTACAAACTGTTGGCCCGGTGTGTTTCACACTCTAGGGCCAAGGCTTGTACTTTCGTGGACAGTGTAAAATAAAAAAAGATGTGGGAGGACTGTTGCATGCTGACCAGTTGAGGTCATTCAAGAATTGGTGCTAAAGAGGCATTTTTACGATGGGGGAGTTTCCAATAACTGACCGGTTGTGACATTATCCAATCCATCTGACTGCAGTCGAGTTCATGGCAGAAAAATAAATATTGCGTTGGAAAACATTGTAATTGTTGTTTGGCTTTGAAAGATGCGTGGGAAACATTTCCCTAGAGTAGGTTTGTGAACGATTTGTCACCCCAAACCAAAGTGTAAGACAAGCAACAGAGATCGTCACATTAAAGTTTGGTGATCGAGCTGCCTACATTTTGATTCAGGCTGGCAATTTAAGGTGTCATATGGGGCACCAAATGGCACCATGGAGAACATGGTGCATTGAGTTAATCCAAGTTATGCAGATGTTCTTTAGATGCTTAGTTGGACTGTTTTTGTGGTGTTGGCAGGACACCGTCATCAATGCAATCCTCTATTACATATGTAATCTGGTACTCTGTGTAATAGAATGGCTCCACCAAAACTATATAATCCGTGAAGATGGATTTTGAAAGAGTGACGCTTTTTTCAAATAGGGCATAAGTGTTGACTCACATGAAATGTTTCATACTCAAATTGATGAGTGGACTTTATTATCTCTTAACGCACTTACACAAGTAACGATGCTATTAGCTTGTGATATCTATGTGGAGATGGAGGGATTGGATGAGAGATTAGTGGCTGTCACTTTAAACAGACTGTTGAAATAACTGAGAGTGAAATTAATTTTGATTTACAAAAACTACTTTTTGGCAGCTGTTGAAGTATTGAAGAGTTTCATGTCAGTGGGCGATGATAGTTTAGGGTCTTTGACTGTTTTTTCTCATGAAATGTACATCGAGGGTGTTTTCCAGCAAATTGATTTTCATGATATTCAGCTGGATGATTGTCTGATTGTTGATGATTGTCTTGAAAGGTTTGCTGTTCTATTGTTCTAGTGTACGGAGTGTGATCCAATTGGCTGCAGAAGGAGAATGCTAATGATTTAATTTGCATTTGGTGTGAATGACATATATATGGGCGCCCACTCTGCCAGTTAAAGGTCGTTAAAGAAGATAAGAGTCATAGTTATGAGTTAAAACGTCCAAATGTATCCAAGTTCAGTTCAGAAACTTTCAATCCTTTTAACTGGAAAAAGTATCTCATATGACCATTTTGCATCCCTCCTTCACTAAGCATTTAGTCCTGAAGGGGTTTGCAACACGAGTAAACGTGGAGCCAACACAAGACGAGATGAGCCAAAAAACGTTGTTGTTGTAGCTCAGCAGTCATTTATTTGCAGAATGTATATCACATAAAATATACTAACTCGACTCTACTGTGGGGCTGTTCAACAGTGGAGGGGCCAGAAAGTGCAGACACGCAGAGAATCTGTAGATACTTAAACCAGGGTAGTCAAAAAAGCTGTAAACCTTGTGTGCACTTTTGGGCATTTTTTTGGTTTGTTTTCCTTTTGTACATACTACTAGCATTTAAGATGTTTGGGTTGACATGTCTGGTTATAGTGCAATATATTTTGTATGCAAGCAGTTTCAATAAATAAAGGTCGATCTTCCTCCATGAACTCCGACTGATCTCTGCTTTTTATAGATAGATAGATAGATAGATAGATAGATAGATATACTTTATTGAGTTCAAGCTGGGAAATTAAATTAAGTTAAATTATGGGGATTTTCAGATAATTTACAGTAAAAAGTGCTTCCAATTCCCATGGAAGCCCAGTAT
>OMLP01039706.1:0-19670 GCA_900302685.1 Spondyliosoma cantharus | reverse complement strand
TCACTTTGTTTATTTAGTTTATAAAGTCATGAAAACAAAGAGAGTTTGTTTATTAGTTTGTTTGGGCATAAAAAAAAAACTACAAAAAATACAATCAATACAGATCGTTCTCTGATTCAAACTTCTTGCCCAAAACTACATAGTGCACCTTTAAAGTGAAAACAGAACTTAAAGCAACACTACACAGTGACACAGCCTCCGAGAACATGGAGGTCAATTTGATGACAGGAAATACAGTCCCGAGGTTGTTTCTGGCCAGGTTTGTCTTCTGGCATCACAGGGCTGAGTCAGCGAATAGAACCACTTATTGAGCTAACCATCTCAGTAGTGAAAGTGTCGGCACTGGTCCGGAGGTGTTCATCAAGAACCTGCTGACTACCAGTGTTGGGGAAGCTACTTTGCAAGCGTAGCTTGTAAAACTACATGTAATTCAGCCTGGCAGTAGATTGAACAAACTAAATTTCTACCCCTGGAGAAATGTAGTTTGTAAAACTACTGCTAAAAAAAAGTAGCTTTAGCAACTACTTATACTCATTATACTCAGCGTTAAATAAATCAACATATGGTGTATATGAAACAAAATATAATAGCCTACAAAAAATTCACATACCAGCAGAAATCTGCCTCTCAACTCAAGTTTTATTTTTTAAAGAACGAAAGCTGAGACAATCAGAGGTAGCATTGGCTTAGCATATCATGACATGTTTCATGCCTTTTTCAAAGAAAAATAAAATAAAATGTATATTATAGCTATAGGTCTTTTTTTTTTAGTTGTTATTGGCCAAAATTGTAGTTTGTAAATTGAGTAGTTAACCTACAAAAAATGACCCAAAAAGTAGTTGAAATACTTGACGCAGCACAAAATATGAATGTAAATGCAAATGCAAATTGTAGTTAAGCTATGTGGTTGAACTACATGTAGTTTAAGCCTCCCCAACACTGCTGGCTACCAGTATGTTTGCTAGCAGTTACTTTAGCAGCAAGTAAAGCTATCTGTCTGGAGCAAAGGCAGAGCAGAGGATAAACCAGTACAATTAATCGGTGAGGTCCGGTCTGGTTGCAGGTCTTCTTCTAAATTCAAGAGTGTTAATTGCTTCTAATTTTCAACGTAAATTAAATAAATGTGTGTTGTAGTTCATGTTTTCAGACGAAAGGAAATTATTCCTCTTTCGCTGATTAATTCTATGTGACATTAGTGTTTAACTCGTTTCATCTCAAAGCTCTGGAAAGGTTAAAAGAGCTAACTATCAGCGATAATTCCCACTGCACTAATCCCAAAAGAAAGCTCCAGTGAACCCCAAAGTCACGATTGTGAATCCAATCATCATCTGATTGATTTTGATAACAAGATTTGCTCTGACATAATGAAGTCAGACAGTTCTGACCTGATTACCCTGCTGAAATTAGAAATTTAATTGCGTACATTTTTCAGCTGCTGGAGTCGAGGAGGCTTGACGCCACAAATCCATTATTGCAGATTCTCCTCCTCATAAACTCTTCTCAGGCGCAATGCCATGTGGCAACAAATGACTCCTCTTTGGGGGAAACGGCAACAAAGCTGCAGAGCTCATCCTCTGTCTCCCACAAGTAGCAATCAGGAGGTGATTGTTTGTGACGACAGACAGCCATTCTGCCGGCATCATTTGAATCCGGAGCACGGCGAGGCTGCAGTCGACATGATAGTGCACGCTCGCATCCCTCTGCTCTGATAGAGTTTGTCTTCTGAGTCTGAGGAGGACAGAAACTGCACTTATGCCTGATGTTGCATCGCTAAAGACTCCCAAGCAATTGAAATAACTTTGAGTCACAGTGAAATGGCACTTATAGAACATCTTTAGCACTTAAGTGATGTCTCTGTGAGTGAAACTAAATATGTGGGCGTGGTATAGTCCCAATCAATCCAATCAGCTAGATACATGTAGTAAAATATAAAGTTTTTACAAACTGAAATAAGAAAAGGCACCTCCTGCTCTCATAGGCTATCACTCCACTATGACGTTAGCCACTTCAACTCCCTAACGAACAGCAAAATACAGTTATAGCCCATGACAGATGGCGTTAGCTAGTTCCCCAATTATAGTAGTATTATAATGTTTTTACGAGAAAAGGAAAAAGTGGCCTTTTACAAGACAAACAGAACTCACAAGCTAATGGCAAGTGGATGGTACAGTTAGGTGACTTCTCTAGATCTACTTGATTGCATTATGTAAACACCACAGAGTTCAAGGAGAGTAGTCAAAAGCATTTTTAATAGGAGAAACCATTTTTTTTGTTGTTGTTGTTGTTTTTTTATAGTACGGACACTAGCTAAACTGACTCTGCTATAGCTAGCCTACTACAATTCACAAGCTAACAACCAAGTACAGTTGATGTTCCAGTTAGCTAGTTGCCTTACATCTACCTGACTGATCTAACCCAGATTTCAAGATTACTCTTCAAAAGCATCTTTTATGCTTGATCGGAAAAGAAAAGGGAACCATTTCTTCTTCAGCAGAAACGCCTGATGTCCCTCTCTTAGCTACTATGACTCACAAGCTAATGGCAAAATATCATTTTATGTGGTGGATGGAGTCACCCCAAATCACATTTTAGGATTCAATTTATGTGTACACCCCAAAAGCATTTGAATGTTTCACAGGAAAAGGAAAAGGAGAGGCATTTGCTGTATGCTATGATGCAATATAATGCAATATAAGATTTCAGTTAATTGGTCAGTAAAATAGTATTTCACCCAATAGACACGATGGCCTAATGAAAACAAAACCCAGTTTTTCTTTCATGCATTTTCAATGAACTGGTTAAGGTCACAGTACACTGGAAGCCATGTTCCAGCGCTGTCACACTGTTTTCAGTGAAATGATCGAGGACACGATGTAATAATGAAAAACACCGCCTTGTTTGTGTTTTTTAAGGAATCAACTTCAAAGCTTTAAGGCCAAACTGCAGTCACTCTTTAACGACTCTAAAGGATTTTGAAAATGTCACAAAACAAAAAGATTTTTGAAAAAGCGTCCTTCCACCTCTCGCTGGCATTCTCGCATGTATTGAGGCTAATGGAGTAAAGAGAAAGCACGAAGCACAACTCATTCTTTAATTTTCTGGGTTTTTACTCCTCGGCAGTCGGCGGGGAAAAGAAAAAAAAAAAATCATTGGCTTTTTACAAACTTGGTGCAACTGCAGAGAGGTTATTGGTGAAGTGATTTGATGTTGATTACAGAAAACGTTGGCGTGCAGAAGGAGCACAGCCGTGCGTGACAGTCACTGGAGACGCCGCGCCTTGAAAGAAAAGAGGAAATTCAATAAAAAATGGCCTGACCTTTTCAGTGTAAATGTAGGCAATCGTTGCTGCTTATTTCCCTGCATCGAGCCACTGGGGGCTTTAATAGAGCTGGCACTGAGTAAATGATGCAAACAGGGAAAAGTGGCGACCGCTCCCCTTTACAATTCTGCAGAGCGACTTAAAGGGAAATTCCACTGTTTTTATTGAGCTCCACTCCACTCCACAAAAAAAAAAAACATTTAAAAACAAACTTTAAAATTCTTCTCGTCCGGAGACGATCCAACCCGGCATTCAGACCAGAGCTGATGAAATCCAATCCAGTTTGAGTAACAGATCAATGAGTTTGAAATCTTATCAAATGCCCAAATACAGACATTTATCATGCTATGAGAGGATTTTACAACTATGTAACACTCACAAGGTGTAAAAACTCAATAAATAATTCATAGAATAGAATAACTTCACTTCACTTTTTTCATTGGCTGAAACTACTTGCCAAATGACATTTCACTTCTCCCAGTCCACTACGATCAAAAGTCTCTCTTACTTCTCTTGTAAATATACAAAAAAAAAAGGTGTTTAAACACAGAAGCCCCTCAAGATAACCAGCCACATGCCTCCTTTGTCACATTCTTTACAATAATAATTCATCAGTGGATATAAATGTGCCAAATTTTTGCTGATTTTTCCAAACTGATTTTTCTTTTAAATATATATACCAGTGCCTGGTCTGAATAAAATCAGGGAATATTGTGCTGTCTTCTATCTGAAAGTGGCCCAATCAGAGGTACTATTGAGCCGCTTCAAGGTAAAATCATCCAGTGTTTTTTAAACACTGAACTCTGGACTAAATAAATGGACATAAATGTTTACCACGTTTAGCCACACTGTAAACCTTTTATAAATTGCACTTGATTGATGGTTGGCTGCGTCGGCGACTCGCCACTCTTCAATCATGAAGTCGGCCTGTTTCAACAGAGGTTTTTAGGTGGTAGCAGGTTACACCCGGGTGTTATTGTCCCCGGTTCAGACATAACATTGTTATGACGTGCTGGGTTTTGTTTGTAGTTAGTATGTAACGTTACATCACATGTGACGAATGGTTACAGAAACCTGGGATTTGTATTTCCGACAGTTGTGTCTATTAATCTTGTTGGAACTTGACCTATACGAGTTCCAACAAGATTGCTGAAGCTGTGATATCTGAGGAGGCCGCTGCATTAATGTGACAATTCTTTCTTATATTTCATGAAAGTGCTTTTGTAGAGTGACCTCTTAATATCATTTTCCCAGAAATGAAAAAAAAAAAAAGAGCTGATTTTCCTGTTTGGAGCACACTTCACGGAGCATTACCTTTGTTCCAGGAACATGAGATCAACCAAATCTCTGCTGTGAGAGTGCTTAACAGTCACAAGTTGGAAATGGCCTACACTCTACCTTTGTAGCGCTTTTGGAGATAAGTTCAGTCATTATCTACTCGTGCCGATGGAAAGTCGGGTGAAGTCTCTTACTCCACAACACATCTGTGGGTCTTTACAACAAAACAGTGTCCCAGAATCCTCATAAAATACCCGATAAGTTGCTCCATCTGACACAAAAGCGCCAACTCCTTTTCCTCTCAAAGCAGCAGTTCTCCATACGGCCTCACACTTTCTGATCATTTCAATCTACTAAATTCAATAGTCCAAGGGGAGCACTGTTTGAGTCTTCAGATAATAGCAGCTCAGATTGGTGAGGCTGCAATGATATGAGGCCCATAGCTCTCCATTTATGATCACTGGGTCTGCAGCTGGACAGTCGATCGGTCCCTGACCCTCTTCCTTCTTTGCTCCAGTGGATCTGTTGCCCACTGGCATGGTGCCGATGCTCCTCCTGAGTGTCATTTTCCAAGCTGACCTTGATGTTGCTGACAACAATGTTAACCAGGCTGTTGTTGATGCCCTGCAGCAAACATTTCTCCTGAGTGTTTGCTTTCAATCTGTTGCCAATATGTACTCGTTTGTTATTCCCCTCCCGTCGCACCTCCAACTGGAAAGGTTTGTTTCATTTTGTTTTTCTAAATTGAGACTTTTTTTTTTCTCATTGTAAACAAACAAAGTGGGTGTCACGAAGCCCTTTGAGACTTGATTTTAAAATAAACTCAATTTGAGGATGGTGTTTGAAAGGTCTGAACATTCCCGCCCAGATAAACATTGTTTTGCAGTTTTTGATTAAATCAGCTCAGAGCTAAAGAATGTTGTCACATGCTCTAAAAATCTGTCTTTTTCCACCAGTTCACTGCTATTTGCCAAATGTTTACGACAGGAACTTTTTAAAATCAACAACCAAAAATATGAAATTGGGACTGCAGTGGGGTTGATTTGCTCTTTAAAGTTTGAAGCCGCACTCGACAGGATTTTTTATTTTACATCCATCTGATCAGCGTAACTCAAAAATTCAGGCAGCGACAGAAAAGAAGCAGCAGTTTTTCCACCATGTGTTTGTTGCAGACTTGAAAGTCACGGGGAGAGAAAAGCATCTCGATCCACAGGAAGTCAAATATTTCAATATCCGTATAAAATGTCTGCACTGTGGCCATGAGGGGATGCCATGGTTTTGAGATTCACATCAATGCAAAATACTGTATGTGTAGGAACTGATGCTTTACATACTGCAGCAGTTGATACGCACGGTCAAAGTTTACATGAACGTCATCAGTGGGGAGATTTCCATCACGTCAATACTCAAGCTGAGCCTCTTCACATCAAACCAATGTTTCCAGTTCAACTCTGCAATAGTAACAAACTTAACTTAGAAAAATATTAATCATATGTGCAGTATACTCTCTACACAGAGAAACATATGGTGGCCCTGAGGGTCAAAACCCAAGAACAGCATTTCCATAAAACACAAGTATTCAGAAGGCACATGATTTCCCAAAACACCATTGCCTTAAACACAACAAAATTTCAGAAAACACAACAAACCCCCAAAACATTTAAAGTAATAATCTCGAAGATTTTCATGTAAATAAATATCTGTTAAGTCACTGTATATCGCCGAATGAGGTGACACGATGATGATTGAGCCTCAGCCCACTGATGAAAGCCACCAAAGATGTGCTCTGGGTGTCGATGGCGACAGTAAGTGACGTGTTCACCCAGCAGTGGCTGGTCGGCCAGAGAGAGTAGGTGGTGCGCATCATAATGACCGAAATAAGTTTGCCTAAATAATATTAGACAATGAATAAGTATGTAGATAACGTTTCTTTTATAGCAGCCATTTGTTATTCAATAAATAGCAAGTGTTATAATATAAAGTCTCAGATGACATTATTGCCTTTTCACTCTCATGTGTTTGGCAAAGCTGACAACTGACTGACGTCACACAGGCGACACTGGATCTCCGGGAAGTAGTGAGATCCAAAAATACACCCACAATTGCCGCTACTTCATCGAGATTGCCACTTTAACAAACCACAACATTTAGCAAAACACAAATATTCATAAAACACAACATTTCACAATACACAACAACATTTTCTGGACATGTTGGGACCCACAATATATAGACATACCTCCGGTGCATTTGGACTGTAACCCTCACGTTCATCTGCACAGCCACATTGCTATGAATTATAAATAATCTGGTAAAGTCTGAACCCAGAGTAAAGTCTCTGGATTACACAGAAATTCTGCTCAAGGCCTCTCTGGCCTTGGATATATTGTAGATTTGGGGAGACCTCCAGTTCACCAGGAACGCAGCCATGAAGTCTGCAGTGTGGGATTTAGTCAGTTACCAACGTGTCAGGAGGCAATTTGCAACTTTAATATCCAGTAAATGGGTTTGAGAGGCTCCATGTCATCCAGCCCATTACTATACTGATGCTGTACTTCATCATGTGAAGTGTGTGTGTGCGTTGTCCTCTTTCTCCTGTGCTCATATTCTTCTTGAGATAAAACTTTATTTTTCCCTCAAGTTTTGTTGTTCACTCCAGTTATTTGTATATTTGTCATGAACACGGCGTTTCTCTTTTCTTTTTGGTGCAATTTCCAGACGCAATCATGGCAAATTATCTTTAAAATTGTACAAAAAAACAGGATCTCAAGAATCTCTGCTTGACTGGGTTCTCGCAGATCTACAGATTGTCATACTCAAAGAGGCGGCAGGGGCGACTGGAGACGAGCAAATTGGATTTGGTGGAAACCAGGAAAGAGGGGGCAGCTTTTGTCACAGCAAAAGTAATTTTTCATTTGGTTTGGCTGCAGGACTGTGTGCTGCTGCCGCCGCGGCTATGTGTTAGAATGATGGAGAGGAAAAAGAGCAACTCCTTGCTCAGTGGACATTTCCATCAACTTTACTTTTTCCTTGACAAAGTTTCGTCGTAAAAAGCGCCAGAAGGTACAGTCTCATCTTGCCATGCCTCATTATGTTCGGGGAAACAGAGACAGTGAGGTGTGGGAAGAGTTGGTGTGTATCCAATGAGGAGCTGTAAAGGAAATGGACTCGCCAAAGGCTCCCTGAACAGGACTGCTGCCTTTATGACAGAGCTGACACAGTAGAAAGACTTTGTTGTCTTTGGAGAGTCTGTCAAGTCATTTCTGTGTTCACTGCTCCCTGTAAAGCAGCTGTCTCCGACCTGAGAGGAGCTACTGATGAAATATCTTTACATTATTGATACGTCTCCACTGCTCTCAACCCTCATTTTCGCCTTCGATCTCCGTCTCTGAAGCTCCCTTCATGTTGCCTTTTAATGAACAAACAACGCTGCAGATGCAGCCCCACTTGAAACCACAGCCCATTCACTAACCACGCTAATGCAGATCGGTCTGAATCATTACACTGAAGCACAATAAAAAAGCAGAATAGTTTTAATAAATCGCGAATACGTCTGGCTCTGAAGGCCAATTGGCATGTGAGTTTATTTGTGCGGTGATTCAGCATCTTTTGGTGAACCCTGAGACCAAATTACCAATAGAAAAAACAATATTACAATAAAAAACAACATTTATGATGAGATTGAATGGATTATTATTACATTTCAACATTTATAGTCACAGAAATGAGCCACTGCTCTTAATTGTTCCTTTTACTATCTTACAAAGTGTATCCAAGACTGAAAAGTCCCTTGTGTCCCCTACACCAAACATCAGATAACACTTAACGGAAAGTCTGCACAACTTTAGTATCGATCATCACGATGGCTGCGTGTCCTTCAAAGAATTTTTTATCCACATTTTCTATTGCATTAGAAAAGGTTGATGGAAAGTGCAAAATTCAAAAAGACTTCTTCAACTTATGTCATATTTACATCGCGTTCTCTGAATCGTCTATTACCATTCAATTCAATACCATTTAATTGTGTCAGCTTGTTATCTTCTTCTGCAATGGTAGACTGGTTTTCCAACAAGAGCATTTGCCCTACTAAAGTCCTTTTAAGGTTCAAAAACGTTAAACCTTAAATATTAAACCCAGTCGCCAGGATATATTGTTAGCAGTTAACGTTAAAGTCCGAGGCTGACATGTGTAGCAAACCTGACATATCACATTCACATTATATGCTTATTCATGGACTTTCACATCAGGAGGTGGAGGAAAGCCACAATGCTGCTGAATGTGCAACCACAGTTTGAGTCTGTGGACGTTTCCAACAATTTTAGTGGCGACGAAAACCGGCTACTTTTCACACAACTTGATTTTCTCTGGCCGTTTGTGTGAGCAACATGGGTATTTTAAGCCAAGCTATGATGTTTGCCTAATTTCTACCTAGTAGTTTTTAGTGCATTGAGCGAGTTAGAGCACAAGATCAGCGTTGTGACAAGAAAGAGATAGAAAGTTGAACCAAACAAGCATAAAGCTGCGACATAATGAAACGTTACATTTGCAGAAGCGCTTAAATGTTAGTTGACAATGTCCCAAAAAGAGGTTTAAAATGCGTCTTTCACTCAGGTTTACTGTCCAATGTTTGAATAACCTCACCTTTCATGGTAATCCTGCGCATTAATGAGATACCTTCCCGTCCCATTTCTGTCAGAAGCCGCATCAGTGCCGGCAGATTTTGTATCATACAACTGCCGTCCCCTGGCAGTTTTCTATTCAAAATGATTTAAGTGGTTTGTCTCGTCACTTGTGAAAAGTCATATGCACTACAAGGCTTTCTTACGGCTCCACGGTCTCACTTTCTGAAGAACACACTCTTTCCTACATACGCTTTGATTAATGGCAGTTGACATCCAGTTCTCAGTGGGATCATCTCCACAGAGTAAAGAAAAACATCCATCATCGCTTCCTCTGTGCAGCGACGAAACTGACATTTGTTTATGTGAAAGTTCTCTTATGATCGCATTCGTTAAATTTTTTCTCACAAACCTCACCCGTCATCGAAAAACTGCGCTAATGTATCGCTGTCTACCCTGATTCTATCACCCACATGTGCCCGGTGGATCCGCCTGCAGCCAGAGGAAATGAACGTGCAACAAAATGTAGTGAGACGTGCGACACTAATGTCTCACATCTGGCTTCAGGACTTAAATAATCTGAATGTGAGTCAAGAGGATTTGACGAGGTGAGCGTCATATGATGTCTCGTTTGTTATCAGATCATTATTTCAAGGTTGTGAGCCTAAAAAAAAAAAAGGGCATCATTCAGTCTGTGGTACAATTAGCTTGTCCTCTGGGGCCGGGCAAGGTGAGAGGAAACAGATGTTTTTATGGAGATCTTTAATAGCTTGTTGGCAGAAACTGCTGCGAAATTTTAAAAATACCACTTTACATGGTCTCATGAAGTTGTTCAGCAGTACATATCTTATCGCTTATCTTATTTTAACAAGTGGAATTTGAAGACAACACAACCCACCATTCCCCAGCTCAGTCGCTAGAATAACATGTTGACAGTTTTAGGTTACCATATTCACATTTCTACAATACATATCACCTTTTACAAATACATGTTTTTGACCTGACTTCCTTGTCTGGAGCAGAAGTGTCTTTTTGGAGGGGGCTTTGGTGAAGTTACAGGCCAGAACTGACCGCAGTTCTAGACTGTTTCAGCATTTCTATTTTTAAACCACTGGATATTTTTGAGGAGACCTCGGGAGAATTTCCAGCCATGTTTGTGGCAACAAATTTTTTTATTATTAAGCCAAAACATGAACTCTTCCTAACCCTAGCCAAGTGGTCTGTGTGCCCAAACCTAACCAGAACATTACCTTAAGAAAAGCAACATTGCATCTTAATAAAAGACACAGAAAATGACACCCAAAATCAAGAGATGACATGTTGCACTGGTCTCGTCACTGGGGTTAGGAAAAGATAATGTTAACTTGCTCCGTCACCATCTCTTTAAAAATATTCAGTGACCAGTGGTCCTTCATCTAGCTGTCACGCCTCCGCTGTCCCCTCCTCCTCCTGCTGACATGAAAATCTACTCTCATACATGTTAGTAGAACTGTTGATATGATGCGCGTGAAACGTACAAATGTAATGTATTTGCGGTTTGGAGAAATTTTGGCAGCCAATGACATGCATGCTGGAGTGACTCGATATGAACCACAGTGTCCATGTTGATGGTAGTGACCATTAGTCACCCTGGGGCCACAGTGTGGCTCCTTGATGTGTTTTTAATACTTTCTAGACGATGCTGGGGCTCAATGGTGCAGAGGAATAACACACATCAGGTTTTGGCTGCACAGGCAATACTAAGGGGGTTTAATTAATTGTTGGTTCTGGTCATTTTCTGAGTTTTGTTAACAATAAGAAAAACAAACAATACGTACAGACTCTCCCAGGAAAGCCAATAACAAACCTGACAGACCTTCCCTGGTGCTCGCCTCTAATTTGAAAGTACAACTTTATTTCTGGAGTCAATTACCGGCCAATATAACTCAAAGCCAGGGCCAGTTTTGGTCAGTCCTTCCCTCCCAGCTGCTCTAATAGAAAACCCTCTTAGCGCAGCAGCAGAAGTGTTGCAGGTCGGTGTAGCTCTGCTCAGCCTCTACAGCTGTCACCGCAGGGATCTATTTGATTTCTGTGAGCTCCGCCTCTGCGCTGCCTCCAGCCTCACTAATGACATGACTTGTCTTTTGGGGAGGTTTTTTGATAGCCGAGGATGAGGCGCTTGGAGTGTGGAAACTCTGAGCATCATTTAGCCGACGGTTTTGTTCACCAAAGTAGCTGGTGTGGCTGCTTATAGACTGACACGTCTCAGACAGAGAGACTGACGGGTGAATGAAAACATACAACAGTGTCTTTCTACAGAGGGAGAAAACAGAAATAATGACTCCTTCCTCGCGCTGTTGAGTATTGTAAATTGTGATTCACACAAAGGAAACCCACACAATGGTTGTAATATATTACAAATTGCTTTTCAGATGCCTATGCATCAAAAAGACATTTCCGCTTCAAATCAGACCTGCAGCCTATTTGGCCGTGAGGCTGGAGAGAAAATAGATGTAGGAAATTGCACCCCAGCTGCTATTTGTAATTATGCATTTTTGAAACCCAACAGCAGAAAATCGAGTCAGGGTTTTTAGTGTGAGGGGGTGTTTGTAATTGATATAATGGAGCAAAGGGAAGAGTTTTGAAATGAGAGCTTGAGCAAGGAGAGCAGAGAAAAAAGCCTTTATGAAACCGCTGCATGGGCTCTTTGTCTGTCCAAGCAGAGGCAACACATGCCGCTCATCTGAGTTATGGCATTGTTGTGTGAGGATTTAAAACGTCTGGATTCCCTGACAACATCAAAGAGTGCCTTCTAACTCAGACTAAACGGGCTTCCGTGTTGTTCGGCATCGGTGCGGAGAGCATTAATGAATGTCTCCTTGTATCAGAACATCTCCGGATTACCACCTTCCCAAGACAACAACTAAATCCTTCAGAACAAGAAGCGTATATTATACAGTCAGTCCACTCTGTTTCCAGCTGAGTGAGCCTCTCAGATCTCAGAACGCTGTGTCATACTTTCACATAGCAGCAGCTGCAAACTGTTTGATGATGAGTCAATGTTTCATCCTATGTGACTTGATGGAAGCATAAAGCAGTCACAGAAAGTTACGTATGTTTTATTCTCTTTTCCTGCAATTTGCTGGATATCAACAGTGATGCCGTGCAGGTCACGTGCAGGTATATGGTGAATATCTAGATATTTTTCAGTTGTCATTGCATAGAACAATGTCTAAATGTAGTAGGGTGCTGCATGCCACTTGATTTCTTGCCTGGCTTCAATCCAAAGTGTGAGTGTGAAGATGAGAACTACACACTGCTGCTTCCCAGAGCTTCTCTATGTAAAGCATCAGGAAAACCCAGAGACAGTGAAATTGGATTAAAGGTTTATTTGTGCCCCCTTTAGGTATGAAAATAGATACATCCGTTTCAAATGATATAACCGTCACTGCCAACATACTTCCATGCGTCCTCGGGTGCTGCTTGGAGTGAAATTGGTCTCACAAGCCACCGTCCGATCTCCTCCCAAACTTCTCAACAACTCGCATGACCTCTTGTCCTGTGGTCGCATCTCGCTCGTACTATTGGCTTTGTTGAACCCTGACATCTGGCGGGTGCAACTAAACATTTTCATCGGTCGCACTGTGGCGCCTGACATTTGGCAGTTTATCTTTTAAACAATTGAGGTCATTGTCATTTCTTGTTGCCTTTGCTGTGATTTAGAAAAAACTTCTTTGAACCGTCGTTCCTGTTTACGATCATTTACATATGGTGTTCAGGAGTTAAATTAACCTAAATAAAGCGCTGTTGCACCTAAATGAAATGATGCAACAGTGCAACCGGTGTAAAAAATGAGTGTCATCTACATATGATTAAGCTTTGTGGGAAAACAAGAGGTGTTTATGAATCTAAATACCTAGAAAATGTAAACCCGTGTACGCTTTTCTGTAAGTTGGTGGAAGTAACTTGAGTTATTCAGTTACCAGGTGTCATGTCACTGGCATCAAAACAACAAAATGATCTTAGTTCATGGTCTGTTAAGAAAAGGTGGAGACTGGCCTGGACTGATGTTATATTCCAGGTCTTAACGCTTACCACCTCCCGGCCCTGAGTGGTTAACAAAGTCAAGGCTGGCTAATCTGTTCTTTTTTTTCCAGACAGTGAGGAAAAAAGGAGTCACACATGAGGGGACCCATGGGAGTTGACGCTCAGGGTGGGTGCAACATTTTGTTGATGAGGCATGTCATGGCTGCATCTTCCCCCCCTGAGGTTCTGTACTGAGAGAGAGGACAGAGAAAGAATTAAAGAGAGAAGATGTGAGAAGACAAACAGGAGAGAAATCGGGTTAGATATGCCTAAATATGCTCAGGAAATTACATGTGTGCTTGTTTTTTTTCTTTTAGTCCAAACTGGGATTATAATCTTTTCTTTGTATTCATCTTTCACAGATGTTTTGTGGTTTTAACAGCTAAGACTCGGAGCTGCAAAATCCACTTTCTAAGAATAATGAGGTATTGACAATACAATACGTTATCTTCTGAGTTAGACAGAGCTTTAGATCAACGCCTCAGAGCTGCTGTCTAGTCTAAGTTAAAGCTCCAAATCTCCAAAAACAGTCTCCTCAGTCCTGGCTCTGTTTGGGTATCAATTTGTCCATCCTAAGACCTCTTTCAGGGCTCAAATTGATCACTTAAGCTTTGAGATTTTCAAACAACTGCAGCATAAATCTAATAATTATAAGCAGCAGTGGTGTAGCAAAAAAAATCTGGTTCCCATTGATATGCAGCCTCTGTGGGGCCCCATCCCCTTTTAACACATCCGTTATCACGGCTGTGCAAATGACTGAATCAAGAAGTAAACATGTGCATTTTCTGTAATTATCATTACTGTAGCTTAGAGGTTCTTGTTGATGACGAAACAAGCTTATACCTGCAGTCTACATCTGTCGAGTCAGACTGTTAGAACTTTAGCTAGCTGGTTAAGTTACACACCAATATTAAACCATTCAGAAACTCACACTTCCTGCGGCTGTCAGCAGCTGCTTTCCCCCTTCATTATTTTCCTTCCAACTCTTCTTTCTTTTCACTTCTGGCAACTTAATAATTTAATTTGACATATTTTTTTAACAAATTCATTTCAACGTTTAAAGGGCATCTGAAGTGTCGGCTCAATTAAAGCTTAAAGACAAAATATTTTTGCCACAGCAAAGGTTGGCTAAATGATTGTTTATATATTGTTTTATATCTAGAACTGCAAAAGTAACATAACAATTCCAAATTACAGATAAACACAAACTTATTCAAACTATTTCCCCTCACCACTCTACACCCCCTGATTCAAAGATAACAAATAGATCAAATTAAGGAGAAAATATCAAATATGTGCCTTAACAAAGCCCTACATTTCCCTCTTCTTGACTTCCATATCAGAGACATGACAAATGAGCAATGTGCTCAACCTAAACTCCATCTTAGACAACACCTCCCAACCTCTGAGGCTGCGCACACACACACACAGACACACTGCCATCACAGATCAGTGTTATGGGCTCAATTGGGAGCCAAAAGAGTGACCAGATAATAAATTCTGTGCATACGTTTGTATTCCGCTCAACCTCACCTAAATATTAAGGCGTTGTTTTTCTATCAGCACAACCTCCATCGATTAACGTTAACCTCGCAATGTGTGGCTCTTTCCGTCAGGGTGTTAAAATGATCGACAGACGCAGACCTGTACATTCTGTACAATCCAAATCTGTGACGTCAACACCCTCGCCGAGCTGTCTGCTTATATGCAGCAGGCACAGACAGAGACACCTCGGGGTATAAATGGAAATGTAATCTCAATATGGTGCACTTTGCTATGTGCTGTCATTTTGCATCGGATATTTTCTTCATTTTCATCTCATTTGTTGTATATTACATCCAAACACTGCCCTATAATGTTTGGTACAACCATATATTGCGAACATATGTAAAACAAATGGCGTCGAGCCTAAGTAAGAATTAAACTGTAAGATCTCTCTGTGTCAATTTATGTTCAGGTACAGTTGAACCAGGGAGATTTTTGCTAATTAAAGTCTTCTTAGGGGTGTTTGAAGTCCTCAGTTCAGGTTGAGTACTAAAAATTTGAAAATTAGAAAAGATCATAGTTAAGCACCATAATAAATGTTAGTAATATGTTTCTGCAAACCACGGATGCTTTGAAATTTTACGTTTCTTTAGGTTCAAATAAAAATGTCATGTTGTGGCAATGCTGTGCTTACAGTCTGGTTAGTTTAAGGTACAAAACCTTACTTGTTTTTGGCTTGACAGATCCTGTTGCCGCAAACACACCAGGGAATTGACCCAACATCTGGTCAAAAATAAACAGTGGTGACTGGTGTTTTTCTGGTTTGTTTGTTTATTTTTTGTGTCCATGTGGGAATATATGTTTTGCTGTATTGTTTCCTGTGGTTGATGCTTTAATTAGGCAACCTACAAGTGCAATTACTGTGTGAATGTGTACAGAAGAAGCAGATCGTATTTGTAGAGTTTGTGGCAGGAGACTGAGATCTTCATTAGCAATGTAATGTTTTATGTATAAAGTTATGTTTTTGTCTGAGAAGTAAAGGAGTTTCATTGCTGCAGTGGTATCTCTGTGCTGAGCACTTGTTTGTGCATAACACAACAAATTAAATAACTACCTAACTAAGTGCAGGATTTTTCAACTACTGCTCATACATTTGCATTCTCATTACCTTCTCTTTGCTGCTTAAAATGCTGCTGTGCACAATTGGTCCTTGGTGAATTCATTTTTCAACTAAATACTCCAGGGCTTCGAATTTTTGTTGCTGCAGTCGAAGTTCAGAAACCCATTTGCTGTCTTCTTAATTTTGTCTTTATTTTGTCCTATCACAATAAGACTGCGGCATCCTCCCAGCTGAACCCAAATAGTCATTAGAGTTTCTTCCTCCAACCTTATCTGCATCTGGTTATCAGCAGAGAGAAATCGGATTTTAATGTGGCTGTGGATGTTAAATGCAATCTGCGTTCATAAATCATATCAGGACACAGTCTGCATGAAAAGTGAAAACTAATAACGTCCTTTTTGTCGCTGAAGTTCAGATTTAAGCTTGATTCTTTTCGTCATCACAGAGTTGCATTTTGGCGATATAGCATACTTTCTTTTTTCTTGTCTTGTCCTCCCCTTCTTTCTGTTCTTCCTCTAAAATGTTGGATTTAACACCGTCTACTTGCACTGAGAACTGAGGAGCCATCCAGACGAAAACGCTCTTTATCGTAAACACGTCCACATGGATCCTTTAAACGCAGCGCCTGAAAACGCACTTATTTGAAACCGGGTCTCAGGGTGGAAAAATCCGAAAACGCAGCCCTCCCGTTCTCGTGTGGAGGGCGAATCTGCATACTTTTCGAAACGATGACGCCATCGGCCGAACCCCACGACGTCTCATAATAACAACAACAATGGCGGACTACGTGCATGTGTTCGTGTTTCTTGCAACTTACTGGCCTTGTATCGCGCTATTATTGTGCCACATTGGCTAGAGGCCGGGGAGACAGTTCTGAGAGAGCAGTGGCTCTCTCGCGAGCACATACTTTAATTTTGAACGGCAAATATGAATCTGACCAAACCAAAAAATGATCTATGCACGCTCAACTCTGTCTATGCGCGTTCAACTCTGTGTACACGCTCTCTCAATCTCTGCTCTGTGTGCTCACGATCAGCTCTGCGCTCAACACAGCGTCTCTGTGCTCTCAACTTGCCTCCTGCGCTTGCTCGAGGTGGCACACCCTCATTAAAAATACAGCCAGCAGAACCAGCCAATCAGAGATGGGGCATATCTATTCAGAGGGCTAGGCCAATAGCATTTATGCAGGCAAGATTCCGAATTGATGGGTAATTAACCGAATCACTAAAATATGCTGCAAATAAAAAACAAATGCAAAATTCTCTACTCACCTGTGGCTGAGGAAGATTATTTTCATCCATTTTTTTCCGTGTTTTGCTAAATTCTTCTCCCTAAACTGTAGCCCGAGGCTCTGCCGCTGTCCAGGTTCAACTACATTAGTTCCTGTGGAAGCAACACAACTGGATGTAAACAGCCAATCAGAATTACTCCCTCCCCCCATCTCTGATTGGCTGGTTCTGATGGCTGCATTTTTAATGAGGGTGTGCCACCTCCAGCTAGTGCAAGAGGCATGTCGAGAGGACAGGAGGCAAGCTGAGAGCGCAAAGACGCTGTGTTGAGCGCAGAGCTCGAGAAGAATCTGTTTAAGCAAACAAAGGGTACTTCTCAAGTCACTTCAATTGCATCCACTTTCACTTGACTCATCTTGGTCCCCTTTGACTGAGGAAGCATGGAGAGACACAAGGAACTATGCAAGAAAAAAAGACAGGCTTCTGGGAGTATCTTTTAACCTGAGAGCTTTGGGATGGTCTGCAGGATGGAGGATCAGAACAACTTCTAGCTCAACTGAGGAACCATCAAATAAGAGGGTTGGGATGTACTCAAAGTCTGCATATGAAGGGAGGGTGGGGTTGATCGTACTCGGAGATTATTATTAGCATAGAACAGCATTTTATTGCATGACTATGAACATACCTTATATTTTACCTTATGTTTATTATCTTAACAATAGCCATGAAGCGTCTTACTTTAACTAAGTAGTGAGTAGCACCATGGTTGTTTTTGTTCATAAACCTAACTAAACATCAACCATGGAGTTATCATATCATAAAAGTAATTGAAGTTTAAACAGTGGAAGGCCCGATTGAATTATATCATCCTGATACAAGGGACGTCAAATCAGAAAACGTTCACGTTGGTGTAGGCAAATGAGGTGTTTCATGTTTAAATTGGAGTCCTTGTTGAACAGAGCCAGGCTAGCTATTTACCTGGTCTTCCCTTTTCCTGAGCTAAGCCGCTGGTGATAGCTACATATTTAGCTGGGCCCCAGGGTTTGACTACTTCGGCCAAACATGCACCAAAATTCTGTCAACTGTGAGTAAACATTTTCATTGGTTGCATCGGTGCACCTGGAATCTAGCAGTTCAAACTTTAAATAATTGGTGTTTTTTCCTGTCCGTGCTGTGATTTAGAAGAAGAAAAACATGTATTTGCAACTTTATTCCTGTTTACAATCACATTCATAATGTGTTGTGTTGAAATGTATATTGGGTGCATCTAAATGATGTGCTCTTGCACCTGAAAAGTGTGTCTGGAGCCCTGTTTAGTATACAGACCTGAGACTGGTAGTAATCTTTTCATCGCACTCTCAAGAAGCTTATTTCCCAAAATGTTAAACAATAGCCTTATAAATAGCCAATAAAACACAGCCTTAACTGGAGTGAGACTGAAACAGAGAACAGTGTGTCACACTGAAATAGCTGACACTGTTTCTGTTTTCACAAATCTGATACTGACACTGAGTTAGAACAGCTGGTAAATTTAAGAGAGAAACACAATCTGTATCCCAACAGCACTGACTGATAGCTCTGTCCACAGAAACCTGGTAAACATTTGCAGGCTGTATGCGTTTTTGGGTACTGAACTGTGTAAATTGCCCATTTTGGAGCTGCCAAAGTACAAAAAATTACCTCTTTTAGATTCTGAAGCGAAAATGTCTGGTGCATAAGCATGGTTGGCAATGCCTCGAGAGAGAGACAAATTTGTGTCCACCTGTGTGTTAAAACTGAAAGCCTGTGTTTGTGTGAGTGAAGCAGAGGGAGGAGATCATAAACTGAGAGCGATATTCATGTGAAAAATCAGCTTTATCTGCATGGCTCATACACCTGCTTTTCCTCATTAGCTATTTAGAAATGATGGCTAATAAAGCACCATGTCCCTTGCATGTGTAAAACTGTATACTGCACCACTTACACTCTGTACTCAGTGTCCTTGTCCTTGATCAGACTCCAGTTCACCATGGCCTCTCTGGAAAATCTAACATTCCAAAAATGTCAAGTTTTAAGGTAATTTAACAAAAAGGAAGCGTGTAAACTCATTCATGCTACATACACCTAGAACATACAGTATATACATAGAGAATCTTTTAATTTGTGTTGAATTGTGTGAATTTGAACAGCAACAAGTTTGTGATTATAATGTGGTCATCTTCACATTCACAGTTTGACATATGTGAAACACTGTCCATCAATTGACTGTGTTTGAGCTCCAAGCATCGATGATATAAACACAGTCCATCTCACCGTGTCCTGTTCTCTGTTGGCTTGGAACAGGGTCCGTCCATCAAGTGCAACAACTCGATCCATGATGTCGTGGTGGAGACAGGTCTCTGTAGAGATGTTGTGTGATGTTGTTGCGGAGACAGGTCTCTGTAAAGATATCATGGTGGAGACAGGTCTCTGTAAAGATGTTAAGTGATGTTGTGGGTGAGACAGGTCTCTATGAAGATGTTCCGTGATATGGTGGAGACAGGTCTCTGTAAAGATGTTGTGGTGGAGACAGGTCT
>OMLP01039705.1:0-12259 GCA_900302685.1 Spondyliosoma cantharus | reverse complement strand
TTTCTCTTCTTCCTGAACTGGCACCTGATGCTTTGACTTCTTCTTATCCATTTGTTTATCTGACACTCGGGAATCAACACGTGACCCCAAAGAGTTCAGACTAAACCAATTCACCTCGTTTTGTAATATATTTCACTATTTAACCAAACCCCGAAAAATAACATATGTGAAACTATGAGCTTATATTCACAATATTATTATGACTGAAATGTGCTTCATGTGGAAGGAATTTGTGATGTGATTGACTTTATCCTACTACTTGCATTAGTTGTGCTAATGAATCCCCGCTCCCCCGCCCCAGTAGGTGAACCTGTCCCCCGCCCCGCCCCCCTTCCTCTTCTTCCACAAACTCTCTGAGACTCTCTCAGCAGCAGCAGGTGCACCTTTATAAAACAGAGGGAGCCCAGCGGCAGCTGTACTCTAGTTGTGGCATACGCCAATCCCAACCGAGACTTTGGAATTAACTACCAGCACATACGTTAAAGTGAGATGACAGAATTCAGTAAAATAATGTGTTTTTTTGAAAATGAAAGCATGTATTCATTTCCCAATAGACAGCCAAAATAATAGTATGAACCTGAATATGGGAGCTATAAGTAAATCTTTAATTTGCAAATGACTTCTTTTAGAAATGGGGCCCTTCGCAGTAACTCAGCTCCTCGCCCTGATCTCACTGACTATTGCCCTAGACAATGGATTGCTGAAGTTTCCACCTATGGGATGGATGGCCTGGGAACGCTTTCGTTGTGACGTTGACTGTCAAGATGACCCAGAGAACTGCATCAGGTATGATCAATTTGCATTTTTTTCTGATTTAGCTTACCCTGGACATTTTTGAGAAAAGACACCAAAAGCTTAATTACTAACAAGAGAAGGGGCTGTGGTAGAAACCAGTGAGGGTCCACCAACTACTGAGAGCACAGCGAGAATACGGTCAAGAGTTGCTTGGGTGAGGGAACAGAGGGCATAGTGTCAGGGTAGGAAACCACACAGAAAGGCCGTTTCTGTGAAAACAGGATGTGAAAACCAATCATGCTTTCAAATGGCGACTGGCAGGCATCAGACCACTTATATTTCATCTTTGGACTTAATAGGTCAGTTGAAGGGGAGGCTACAGCAGAGAAATTCTAATACAAAAGCCTCTGTGTTAACCATTGGCAAATAACGACGGTGCTCAGTTCAGATGGTCTGAACAGGGATACGCTCCACCTTAGCCTGAGCTGACGTGACCTCTCCCCACCACTTTTCAAAGAAAAGTCACTGTGTCCTGTCTTAACTCACACTTGGGAGTTTTGTCGCTTAGGGGAAGCAGGTCTGATAGTGAACGTGTCCAAGTGCAGATTCTTTATATGTTCAACCCATGCCTCAGAACAAACCAGCAGGTTATCAAGATTGGTTTCATGGATCTGCAAACCAGACAGGACAATATTCAGCAAACATCGCTGAAAAGTGGCCGGTGCATTACGAATGCCAAACATTTTGCTTTAAGGAAATCATCAGGGGTGACAAAGGCTGAGATTAATTTCCTGGTTTTGTTAAATTGTTCCCTTTCGAAATTCTGTACAGAATTCTGTACCTTGAAACCTGCCTCTGACTGGACTTGAGCTGTGCCTTCAGCCTCTTACAGTAAGGTTTCAACATGTTAATGTGACAGAGGCGATCTGGAGTAGCTACAAGACACCCTTTGTCCACAGCCTGCAAGCTAGAGCCAGGAATCAGCAGCAACACCAACACTTTACACTCTCTACTTTTAGCACTTCCATCATACCATCCCTTCTTTCCGACCTAGATTAAACCTGAAGTTACTGACATGGCACATTTTGTTCTGTCCCTTCACACAACAAGCTTCAAGGGAATGTGTAAAGTACGGGCAAACACCAACTCTGAAGGATTAAATCCAAGAGACTCCTGTAGCACCTCCCTAATAGCAAACATCTGCAGGTGAACCCCCTCATCCCAGTCCTATTCAGACTCCAGACATTAAGTACGCAATATGGTCTTCAATGTCTGGTGAAAACACTCAAGGGTGTCCTGGCTCTCAGGGTGATATGCACTGGAATGAGGTGGCCGTAACATAAATTGGGGGCTTGTCTTAACTGAGTTTCAAGGTATTTTTAGTGTCCTGTAGATGTTGTCTTTGTGGCAGTAAGCCTGTCTCAGTCGGGGCCATTTGTTAGTGACCAGTTGCACTGTATGTTTTCCTTTAGGTGTTGCGGATCCAGTTTGTAGTAGTGCTTGTTACAGTACAGTGCAGTACTTTGTGAGTGAGGTTACAGTGAGTTGTTGTATAGGGTAGCAGTATGCTGAGTGTTGTTACCTCTCTTGACGATGGTGTTTAAATTAGCTGAGATTATTAAATCTCCTACTCTCAAGGCATTATAGGATAATCTGTGCGGTTGAGCTGCAGAGTCTGTCCTTGAGGGACGAACAGCTGCAGAATGATCTTGAAGAGTGCAAAATTTCAAATAAGTCAGACTCATGGATGATTCACAACCATATGACATTTGTGGTGCCATCTATAGGTGAAAACCCAATACATTTATTAGGGTAACTGAGATTGGCTGGTTTTCAGTTTCAGCTCAAGATCTTGAGTTTATTTTCTCATTATTTTAAAGATAACAAATAATCTTAATAATAACCCATGACCACCATATTTGGAAAATTAGGTTTTGCAAAATCTTGAAATGGCAAAAAACCTTCGTTATGATTGGAAGCATGAGGTGCTGTGTTAAAAAAAAAAAAAAAAACTTCTGCCTTGGCCATGACTTAACCTTTCAGTATATTCAATGTCTTATTGTAAATTCAAAGAATGCAGGTAATCAGATTTGTCAAAAACTATATGGAAGTGTTTCCAGCATGACTGACAAACTTTTTTCTGTCCGTCCTCTTCACAGTGAGGGTCTGTTCAGAGACATGGCTGACCGGCTGGCTGAGGACGGCTGGAGGGAGCTGGGCTATGAGTATATAATCATAGACGACTGCTGGATGTCGAGACTAAGAGATGAACAAGGGAAGCTTCAGCCTGAACCCTCCAGGTTGGTCTTCTTCCCTCTCTTTGCAGATTCATCATGTCTGTGTTCTGTCAGCATTCATTACTGTGCAATTATTGGTCATCACATCACTGCAGTAGAGACTTACTTTTTAAATCATTTGTGCTGGTGACCACCTGAAGTAAAGTTTCATTTTCAAAAATCCCAAAAAGCAGATTCAGCCATTCTGAGTTTGCACTGATTCATGCACATTTGTGGAAAGATGGGTAAAACTTTATGGTAAGCATTGCAAACCCTCTGGATTGTTGTCGGTTGAGGCCTACCCTGACATGCATCTAGTACAGCAAAACCGGACTATTTTTTGGGGCCTGTGTAGCTGGAACATCACCAACAGTGTGTGCTTGCCGGTTTATTTAATATCGCCGTGTTGGTTTTGTTCCTAGAACATCATGCTCCAGGACAACCATTTCAACTTTGGAAAGTTTCCTAGTTTACAGAGAAAGCTGTCATGACTGCATGGGTTCAGTGCAGAACATTTACAAAAGACACTGGGGTTCGTGTCCCATCTGGAACATATTGATATAGTGTGTACTTTATAAGTTCACTTATTATTTAACTTGTTTTTTCAATTTTCTTTTGCAGTTTGGTTATGTTTAAATAACTAAAATACTGTGTTTAGTTCAGGACATTGTTTTTTTGTTAAAAAAGACCCTTTAACAATTTCAAACACAGGCTTAACAGGATAACTTGTTCCATGTGCTGATTTTCCAGTCCTGGAGCAACATTAATTCTGGTCTTACAGAAAGAACACCAACACAGTGATACCAGCTTGTGCATGCTTGTCTCCCTCCAGGTTCCCAGGGGGCATTGCAAAACTGGCGAGGTATATCCATGACCGTGGACTGAAGCTGGGCATCTATGCAGACATGGGCACTCACACATGTATGGGATTCCCTGGAACCACACTGGATAAAATAGAGATTGATGCCCAGACCTTTGCTAGCTGGGGGGTTGACTATCTGAAGTTTGATGGTTGTTACTCAAATCCTGTAGAACAAATGCAGGGTAAGACCATCTACCAACCTATTGAAGTACGTTAAAAGCCTAAAAGTTTTTGTACAAGAAGCCAGAAGAGACATGTACTAACCAACCAAAGTGTTTTTCTTCGTCACACAGGATATCCTCTGATGTCCAAGGCTTTAAATGCTACAGGCAGACCTATTGTCTACTCCTGTAGTTGGCCTGTCTACGTAGGAGGACTTCCACCTAATGTGAGTGTCATCACTACAACACTGACAAACCAAGTTGCTGGCTGAACTGTGCCCATATTTCGAAACAAGTCTGGATAAAGGCAGTCACTGCACTAAAATTTTAAAGTAAAAAAAGTCATTTGTATTGAAAGCTTGTTGACTGATTTTGGAACTCACTCACAGACAGAATGGCTTGTGATGATGAAGATTTTTAGCTGTGGCACATCTCTATGAATGTTCATATTGTAATATTTTTGCTGGCCCCCTTAAAGTCTCTTTATGTGGCCCTACCAGGTAAATTACTCTCTGCTGGGGGATATTTGTCACTTGTGGAGGAATTACGATGATATCCAGGACTCATGGGACAGTGTCCAAGGCATCTTTGAGTGGTTCTCCAACAACCAGGATGATCTGCAGCCAGCTGCAGGGCCTGGACGATGGAATGATCCTGACATGGTGAGATTGATTGGACAACATCATTGATTCTTTACCATAAAAGTCATCATAAAAGAGAGTCGCTGAAAGAGAAAGTAAAAAGTTCCAAGTCATGCCAGATGGCTTCTGCTGTCACTAGAGGTGATTATATGACATGATTTAGAGGAAAAAACTGTAACTCACCAAAAGTCACTGTGAAGGTCAGCCCTCCTGACTGAGTCTTCAATGAACTTCCCCCTGAAAACAGCATCCCTCTCTAGGAGTGAGAGCCAGACAGGGTCAGCTGTTTACTGATGGTGATTATGTTATTATGTAATTTTGAGCAAAAAACTTTGTTACTTTCCAAGATGCATGGTGGATCAGGACCTCAAACACAACACATTACAACAGCATCCATATGATACTAAACAGTCGGTGGATACATGTTTAGATTAACAGGTGGAAACACATTAACAAATCTCCACAGATCTCAACATTATGATGTGTATCACCACAGTCTCTTTTGGTTCCTCATCTCCGGCATGCTGTATAAAATGACACACTGGAGCGACTTTATGTTGGTGCTGCCTGGTTCAGTGTGAACAAATACAGTCGGCGTAAAGACAAACTTTCACTGCTGCTAACATTGAATGGCACGTTTAGCAACAGCAGCTGACTAATACTGCAAACTTTGCCTTTACAGTCACATTTCAAAACATCTTTTTCACTGTTTGGGGCTTCCATTGAGAGACAGCGAGATCCTCCCAGTAGCATTGGCAGGTAGTGACACCACAGTGGCAGTCTGCGGCAACCTGTGGCATGTCCGTGGCATCTCCTGGCACCCGCTCGGCAGTTCAGAAACGCCTCCCTTGACTTGCTGCCAATAAGGGCGGGGCCACATTTCCTGGGAAAACCCACTGGTCCGTGTTTGTTGCTGCTCTGTTCACATATGAAGATGGTGCTGGATGAGTCAACAAACAACAGAATCAACAACAGAATGTTTGCTTAAGGAACCTCCCTCTGCTCTCCTGTGTCTTACTGTATATTCATTGCAGAATACTGATTCCATTATTGTCTCTTATCTCTTCATTCATCTCCTCCCAGCTCATCATTGGGAACTTCGGTCTCAGTGTGGACCAGGCTCGCTCTCAGATGGCTCTGTGGGCCATCATGGCTGCACCTCTCATCATGTCTAATGATCTTCGAAACCTGGCCAACAGTGCAAGGGCTATACTGCAAAACAAAATGGCTATTGCGATCAACCAGGACCCCATGGGTATCCAGGGAAGACGCCTGTTGCAGGTTTTCTTCACATATTTCAAACATTGGTTTATTCAAAGTGAACAAACAAAGCCAGGAAATAACATACACAACAGTACACGATTGTGAATGGTGTTGAATTTCAACAGTGAGGCCAGAGGAAGTATTGGGATTTGTTGAGCACTATACAAATCAAAGCTGTGTCTTTAAAGAACAAGCTCATGTTTTGCTTTGTTTATTGTGTCTGTGTGTATGTGTGTGTGTGTGTGTGTGTGTGTGTCTGTGCACGTGTGTGTGTGTGCGCGCGCGCGTGTGCATGCATGCGTATGCATGTTGTTGCACAGGAGAAGAGTCAAATTGAAGTTTACTGGAGGCCACTGTCTCATTCAGCCAGCGCCCTTGTGTTCCTGAGTCGACGGACAGACATGCCCTACCTGTACCACACCTCTCTGGCTAAACTCAACTATGATGCTGGCAGCTATGAGGTGTGTATACCCCCAATATCTTAACCTGTGTTTAGCTCTTTGTACTGAAACCATTAAAGGATTAGTCCATCGACAACAGTTTTTATAATAATTTAATTGTTTTGGCTTAATTTATCAAGTCAAATATTTTCTGGTTGCAGGTACTCCAATCTAAAAAAGTGCTGCTAGATAGCTGTAGGTAGAGATGATTTTATCTGTCAATATAAGCTTGTCCCAGATATATTGGTATCATATTATATGTTACCCGATATGCATTGATATGAAAAAAAAAGGGATGATTTATAATTTAAATTCCAAGTGAGTTCACTGTTTCAGTGCAAAGGTGCCATTGTATGTGTTATGCCATTTTTAAATTTATAACAGTTAACTTAATGGCATAACACATACAATGGCATTACGTAAAATATCCATTATAAATCTTTAAGTTTGATAAGGACACAAGATGAAAGCATGACTTGGTAAATGTGGCTCAATTTAACACACTGAGACAATGCTCTTCCCTTGCTTTCAGGCCTATGATGTGTTTACTAGCTCGACAGTGACAGGGTTGAACGCCACCACAGTGTTTACAGTCTCCATCAATCCCTCCGGTGTTGTCATGTGGTACGTCATACCACAAGAAAAGCCCAGGCAGACTGACACACTCTACGACCAGCACAAGAAAGCCTCACAATTCATGTTCCACAAAGCTAAACCTGGCCATCGTAACTTGTTATGAACTAAAGTGCTTGAGTGAATCCATGTCAACTTGATCTTGACGTATTGTTGTACAGATATTCTTTTACTGTAATATATGTACTTTTTGGGATTGTATTAAATTGTTCATAGGTTGCTTTTCCTTAAAATGAATAAAGCATTCCCTTATTGTTGTTCTTGTTTGTGATGTTAGTGTTACGCACGACAGCGGATGTTTAGTAGGACCCAGAAGCGGACACCAAGATTGAGTAACGTTAAAGGACACTCTGTGATGATGGAGGCAGGTTGAGGCTCTGAGGAAATGTCTCCGCTGGTGTAGAGGGGAAGATTCACAGTGCCGCAGGAAACTCCGAGGTTAGAGGACACTGGTGGCAGAGAAGCTGGAGGCCGGGTCGCGGTGTGGCATGAGCGAGATCCAGAGAAGGTCTTCTCTCACTGACAAGGAGGAAGAGAGGGCAAGATTAGTGACTATCCAAAAAACACTAGATAACAAGAGAAGCTACAAGTGTAGCTGGTTGACCATGTACCACGTCTGGTTGATAAAATAATCTTGCAGCGAGCAAGGTGGAGACCAGGGTTCTTAAGCAGGCGCTGATGAAACAAATGCGCTTAAAGTGTGTGAGAGTCAGCAGCTCCATGCCAATCAGGAAAACTACGCCCAGCCTCTCCAGATCACCTCTACAAAACACACAAGCACAGAAACACCATGAAAAAGGCCACCACAAAATCCAAATAATGACAATTAGTCCAGTAAGTACCTCGTTTTGTCACAATTAGTATTGAAATATTGTAAATTTAGTTTCACAGGCTATGGAGATATCAAGCTGAGGATCTGTCCATGTTTCATCTGGTAATTAATAGCAGGAAAAAAACAACTGATGTTTTCATTTTAGGCAATATAAAATGAAATAATCAGATTATGTACCTCGAAAGTAATGAAGAGGGGAGCAAAGCACTGAACCAGTTTTAAGTAATTGAGATGAAAATGGTTCATTGCTGTGAAGTGTTGATGGTGACACAGTTAACATAAAACACATCATGAATCATCTGAATTGAGTAAATAGTAACAAAATGATGTCTGCCGATTGCCACCATGGTAAAGAAGAATATTGACATGGAATAAAAATGTAAAAAAGTTACACACCGTCGCACTTACTGCTTGAAAGATGTGCTGACATTCTGACTAAACGCTGTGTTTGACCTTCAGATACAGGTACATCTCAAAAAATTAGAATATCATGAAAAGTTAGATATCTTCCTCTGCATGTCACACCCCCATCTCTCCCATTTCCAATCTATCCACTGTCAAAAATAAAGGTGTCTATGGCTGAAAAAAATCTTTAAAAAAACTGCACGAACATGTGCATAATCTTTGCCATTACATATTTTGTGTAATATTAACCCTTAGATGCATAAGTGGGTCAAAAATTACCCGATGACGTTGTTTTCTTGCAATATCTTCCTAATGAAATTTTTTTATCATTTCATATTCCAGGTATTCCTCAAAAAACATGTTTTTGATAAGATGCCATAATAATAATAAGGTAATAATTTACCTTTCATACATTTAAAAAAAATGTAGTTTTTGTATTACTACCCCAAGCTTCCATACATGGGTCAAAAACGACCCGCATGCATTTCTTATGGAATCTCATGAGAACCTTTGATTCTTATCAACTGTAACTGTGAGGAATCTATTTATTTTGGACTACACACTTTACATGCATTATCTTCATAATTATTCAATTATCAACATACTTGCACATTCATGTGTGTGTGCGTGTGTGGAAGAGTACGTGTTATTATAATGTGTTAGCCTACTTTATAGTTAGCTAACATTAGCTAGCCAACTAAGCTAGCTAATATTACTGTATGTACTGTATAGCTAACATTACTGCATGTTTTGTATCAGTGTGTGTGGTCTGCACGTGTGTGTGCACACACATGCGTGTGTTTGTATTTATTCATATAGCTACATATTGATTGATAAGTTTACTTTCATTCGCACCATTACATTTCATGTTATTTCATCCAAGGTGTCATGGCAGCTAGATACACAAGGGAAATGGTGCTATAGATGCTGGACGATGGAGGGCCAGTTGCGGAGTTGGACTCAGATGATTGGGACCCAGACTATTATCCAGGAGGGGTTAGCCACCTGGAAATCCTACTCTACCAAGTGAATAGGATCAATCAAACACAGAAGATTTGTCCTGTGAGTCCTCTGAGGAAGAAAGTGATGTTCAAATCACTTCCAACAGAATGAGCCGTAAGGGCTCTTATTGGAGCGAGTTCAAAATGTTATGTTATTAAAACAAAATGTTTGAATATGTTCCAAATGTTAAAAAGTGAAAAATAAAAATAACTCAAACATGAAATCATTCTTGTGTGTGCAATACAAAACATAACATAAATGATTATTCTTAACAAAAATGACAGAAATGGCACAAAAACGCATTGATTCTAATATGGGTAATTTTTGACCCACATATGGAAGAGTGTAGGGTCCAGTCACTCATGCATCTAAGGGTTAATCACAGCTCAGTACAAACTCTTGTAAACTGATACATTTTCTTCTTAACTTCAATACTTTCATGTCAATCATGGCTAAACATTCCACATTCTTTCATTGTAATCACAACAGAATTATGTAATGTTTTTTTCATTATAATCACGACAATCATTACATGGTCAACACCAGGGTGGGAGTTTTACGGTGGCCACCACACATGCCCCGTGACGAAAAAATATTCGTATGGACACAGTGGCCTTTGTGCCCCTGGCCCTGTCCAAGTTCCATGTAAAAAGCAACAGTGCAGTGTAGTGGGCTTGCCTTGAATAGAACTACAGTGAGTTTGCGGTTCACGCAGGTGGAGTCTCATCATCATATCGATGATCTCACGTAAAAGCCTAAGCCTCTCAAACAGCAGCAGCATCTCAAAACGGAAGAACGACATTTACAGCACAGGAGCGCAAGCGAGCTCAGCCGGTTTTGATACGATAAGTAACTGACTTATGTGGTAGGATTTAGTTCGGTAAAGTTGGAAATATATTCACAGATTCGAAACTTCCCGATCAATAACTCATAAGCGAAACATTGTTAAAACACAAACGACAACTCTGTACTACCGTTGTAAGGCAGACAACGAGCTACAACCGTATTTTCATCACAACGAGCGCTCCTCCGGGCTGGACATTAACATCGGTCTCTATGGTCCGCCGTCTGTGAGATGAAGGCGCAGGGACCGTCTACAAAGTGCAACACCCAAAAGAGATACTGCAAAAAATATTCAATAACTTCACTAATATTCAGTGTAGTGTCACCAAAATCACTCCACACATCAGTGGTCCCCTGCTGGTTATTCTACAGCTGTTTGTTTGGAAAAAATGTGCTTTGGCATAATTTTGGGGAATTTCTGGATATTTATCTGGGAGAAATATTCAATAACTTCACTAATATTCAGTGTAGTGTCACCAAAATCACCTAACCCAAACCTTACTAAAATAAAAACGGTTTTCTAATGTAACATTAACTTGATATTGGTGTTAATGAATGTTTTAATACATATCCCATGTCTTATTATAAATTAGGATGTTATGGTATCAATCTGAAAGGTAAAATCATCGAATTTTACTCAATGGCCTTTGTGCCCTGTCATGTGGCCTTGCTGCCCCCCCCCCAAAAAAAAAAGTGAAGGCCAAATGGCCTTGCCCCTAAAATGACAAAATTCCAACCCTGGTCAACACAATATAATAGGCAGAGCTTCAATATAATTCTAAAACATCAATTGGGACAATATATGGTGTCCTTTATACTTGTTTTTGTGCATGGCAGAAGTGTATAGAGCACAATCCCTATTATTGCATTTCTGGGAAGGCCACACCTTAGGTATGTTACTTGATTCAACATAGAAGCATAAATCAAGTGTGGCCGAAGCATTGCATTTCCGATGCTTGGGGGGGTGCTGATAATAGGATTGTGACCTAATGTTTCTCTAGTGTAGAAGACAAATTAAACCTTCAGGTCCAACTGTGGCTGGTTCAGAGTTTTAATCTGTATTATATACAGATAATAGGAAACAATAGGTTTGGGCTCAGCAACAGAGGGGTGGGCGTCTGGGAGACCATGCTCCAAAATCTGGGTTGATTTACACATGCTCAATACACAACTGTCTAAAAGCAAAAAGCAAATTAATTGCTGGGCTTCCTGGGTAAAACATCACACTTGTGTTGATTAAATTACTTTTGCAATGTGGAGAGGCTAAATGGAAGAGCAACTGAGGCTTGCTTGACTCTCACAGGGCTGGTCTAGGCGCTAACAAAAGGTTTCCTTTAATCAAGGGGACCCAGCTCTAGACTGTCTTCACAATATACCAAAGTTTTACTCACAGAGATCTCTTAATCAGTTTTCTATTAATCAATGTAATATGCGTTGAGCTCACTGTCATGTAGAAGGGACGACACCAAATCAAACAAAGAAAATATAATGGAAAAGTAATAACAGCAAAATCATTTTATTCTACACCAGTAAACACACTACACTCATTGACTGTTGCAGTCCCTGCTGACCAGCCAGCTGCTGTTCTTCTTCGATTATACTTCTCCAGAGCCTTTCTTCGCTGCCAAGAGTGTCTCTTGGTAAGAGAGACTGTGCAGGCTGAATGTTCGAAGGGCAGGCTGCCCCTCAACGAGCAGCCCAGTGGCAAGACATCAAAGACATTAAAGACATCAAAGCCATATTGAACCAGAAGAAGAGGGCTTTCAGAGGTGGCAACAGGGAGGAGCTGAGGGACATTCAGAGGGAGCTGAATGTGAAGATCAAGGAGGCTAAGGACGGCTACAGGAGGAAGCTGGAGAGGAAACTCCAGCAGAATAACACGAGGGAGGTCTGGAGTGGTATGAGGACCATCACCGGTTTCAGACCAACTAGCAGTGGAGCTGATGGTAGTGTGGCTAGGGCCAATGAGTTAAATCTGTTCTTCAACAGATTTGACACTGCAGCCCCGGCCTCTGCAGGCTCCCCTGCTGACTGTCTCCAGTCACCACCACCTCTGACCCCCCCTCCTCCTCCTGATAGCAGCTCATCCAACTTGATGAGCCTCTCACACCCACCCCTCACTCCTCACACCTCCTCTGGCTCCCATGCTACCTCCCTCCTCTCACT
>OMLP01039703.1:47688-59133 GCA_900302685.1 Spondyliosoma cantharus | reverse complement strand
GTGCCCCCAGATTTACTACCTCTCTGCTCACCGGCAGACGTTAGGTTGATATACAGTGAGCAGTGAAAGAGAGATAAAAAAAAGAGAGAGGAAAGAAAAAGAGGTAGAGATGAGAGCTGAGAATTTAGCACTCTGTGCCCTCAGCACCTCTGCTGATGAGTTTTGCTCTCCTGGCATCAGTCTGGCATCTACTCGAAGAGCGCGGAAACTCATCACCTCTCTGGGCAACAGCAAAGGTAATTATGACTAATGAAGTGCAGACTTTTATGGCAAAACATGGGCCTAACTGCATTTTGTGCTCATAATGGCATACAGAGAGAGACACACTCTGCTGCACTGCATAAACATTACCCAGACGCAGAATCAAGGTCACCTCGGCAGATTAGCACAGCCTGTAAATGAGTTCAATTAAACAAGTTGCTAATGACTGCCAGCTAATGACCAAGTCCTACACTGGCAGCTCAGTGACAGCTCATACTGAGCAAAGCCTTTTGTATAACCTACACTGTGTGACAATCAGACCATCTACAGGTACATCTATGGATTGTTAGTGTTGCTAAAAAATACATGATAAATTACTATCTGTGACGAGATTTTTATCCTTTAAAATAAATTGAACTAATCATTGAGTTGACATGCTTTAGAGTGCTCGACCTCGGGGATTAATGAGAAGATTTTTGTAAAAGAAAATAATATTCAGCTAAAGTGAAATCAATCATCAAACTGGTAAAGCACACAATGGAGTAATTCCACTCCACACAATGGAAAGAAGAGGACACATTTTGATCAGCTAAAAATCTAGTTGCAATAATTAAACATGAGTAATGAGCTCCTTCATAATTAACCTCCTCCCCAAGCTACACTCTTCTCTATTAGAGAGAAGATCAAGAGAGAGCACCACAGACAGAGAGATAAGGGTGGGATATGAAATGTTCACACAACAGTGAGGGAGATCAAACCCATTTGCCTGGACCATGGTGGAAACTTTCCATGCAATTAAATGGCAATTCCAATCATGAATTGGGAGAGGGGATCTCATCATCAGCAGAAGCTGATGGATTATGGTCATGAGCCTGAGCCGTGCTGTCACAGGGCCAGGCCAGGCTCATTCACCCCCACCACCCCTCTGCTCGCCATCATATACGCCAAGCTATTTAACAAGCCATTATGCCATCTCATTACATTTGACGTCACAGTCGGATGTTTGACCTGGAGCAGCACATGGGCAGCGAGGTCAGGGGGAGCCCAGCAGCAATTAAAGAATCACCGTCATCTTCGGCCTCTGAAGCAAAACACAAACAGATTATAAAAGCCCTCAAGTAGAGAGACTGTTTTGTTTGAGGAGAGATAAGAAAGTAAGAATATGTTCACATATTAATCAGCCAGGCCCCTCCACAACCAGGAATAAAACCTCACATGGGAAACAACCTTATAATGATGAGCTAAAGGTCGATCCAGACCCTAAAAAAGAGGAGGGCAAATCACAGCTTGTGGGACAAATCTGCTCCTCTGGCAGGATAATTTCGCCCCAAAATGAAATCTAATATTTTCCCTTGTTGGGCCACATTAAAAATTTTAGGAATGTTTAAAAAATCCTCTCTCGAGATTACAAAATACTTACTTAGTAAAGACCTAACATGACAAGCCAGATGGTTTATTACACAGAACCATCTGGGAGGTCGTCCTTGGAAAATGCTTGTTAGGTGATTGGATGAACCATTTGTTTATCGCCGTCTACAACAGGCTAACTTCAATCAATCAGATCAACAGTAGGAGAGCGCTACCAGAGCAGCCTGTTAAGAGTCAAGAGATGACCGAAAAACATCTTTTCCATCAAGAAAAGCTTTCAGTGCCTTTCTTTGCTCTTCTTTCAATTAAATATATTCTCCAGTTCTGATTCAACTGATGCCATAGCAGCATCTACACTAACCTCTTTCAGAGCCGCCGTTGTTATTTTTAAACAACAGTTGCTTATCTGGTTAGACTAAACCCTAACTGTAGCTGCCCCTAGTTCCTAATAGGACTCTGATTGGTCCATACCACTGCAGTTCAGACACAATTGCATAATCCATCTGCGTTGCAAAGTAAGTAATAACCTGAAGTCTCAATGAATTGAAGGGTCTGGCGGTCCAAGCTCAGCTAATGCACAGACTTCAATCAGAAGAATTCAAACCCAGACATTTAGTTTCAACACTTATTTCAAAAGCATTTGTAAAATAAATCATATAATTCAAGACACAGATGACTGCTTCTTGACAACGCCCCAATGAACAGAGCTAAAAAAATGAGGCTCTTTGCCAAATCTACAGCACCTCCTAACCCTTGTCCCAGAAAATCATGGTGGTGCTTGGCAACCTTTCCTCCTAGTCAATGCATCGCAGTAGACAGCAGACAAATTTACCCACACAGTTTAGGTTTCGTGACTGTGGTGGTGCCAGGTTTCAATAATATACCCCTTCAGGGAGATAAAAAGTAGTCCAGTGGCTCGGTGAGGAGGCTCTATCTGTGGACTTCTGGGTCTCAGCCAACACGATACCACTCCTGGAGGTCTTAACACATAGGTATCCTCCTTCCTTCAGCAGCCAAACCACCAACATCTCAAAATGTTAAGTGGTAATATGAATGAAGACCACAAGTCCAACGTGTATCTGTGTATCTGTTTCAGACATTTAAATACTGTTAAAGCTGCTGGATGCAGAGAATATGAAAATAGGTACAGTTTTTTAAGTGAATTTTCTAAATGGACTGCACTTGGAGGAACAGGAAGAGTCACCCTGTGCTCTTGTCCTCTATGTTTCCTTCCTTGGTTGCTTATTGAGGCCAAGGCTGTACACTGGCTCAGCGGCGAGCCTCTCTGAAGGAGCAGTAAAACTAACCACCAGTGGGAGGTTAAACTACTCCAGTGTCACTCTGACAACCCACAGTGATGCCGACACACTTCCTTTGCCAAGTTTGGCGGCTGGATCCTGACAAGGACAAAAATGTTTCCCAACTCATCCACTGGGGTCCGAGTCTCACGCCATGGATGAACAAGCTGAATAAATCATACAAGTATGACTGAGAGTGAAGAGCCAGAAAGCCTGAAGGAACAACAGAGTGGATTCTGAGCTTCTTTCATATTAGCAGACTGCCCACCGCATGGCTGGGGGAAGCTGAGCCTTTCGAAGCGCAGGCTGTTGTGAGAGAAACACTGAATTATGCATCTGAGAAGGGAGGGGAGATTGGCTGCTGGCTCCAATAGCACCCCCTCCTCCTTTACCTCCTTTCCTATTCACTGACAGATAGATGAGGGCATCTAGATGAAGTTTCACAGGAGGTCAACGCTGCAGACTCACGACTGATAGACACTGTGGGGCGTGTCCCTCTTTCTCCTGTTTTCTGCACCATTTCACAGAATTGGGGGAAATGCCACTCTCCGCCCTCTCATCCGACAGAGGGGGGGGATGGGGGTGCGTCCTGTCGCCTCTGGCGAAGACGTATGCTCGATGACACATTGATGACACATTTGGGCCTCTGAAATCGGCTGAGGGTGGTTATGAGGACCGCTGCATCGATCCTCAGAGATGAGGACCATCTCCTGCCACACCTACAATGAGCAATGGGGTCAGAAGGTCACCCTCCTCACCGCCGTCCCTCTCCCTTAAAAAATCAATTCCTTATTAGAACTTCATCGCCATCAGAGAAGGAATGGAATGGCGTTAAAATGAAGACAGAAGACATTCACCTTTGTCCTATATGATTATAGATGTTTTCTGGTTTCCCTCCTGTTGTTATGGAGGAATTTCAGTGGTTCAGTCCGTCTTTCATTAGCTGGGCCCATACAGTTCCTCCTCCTCATTTGAACCTCTTGCTCCTTGTCTCTTGACAGTTCATTGCCAGGCTGTTGGTTCTATTTCTGTCCATCGCCGCGGGCTATACATTCTGCATATTGTGCATGTACAGATGAAACCCACATGTGAAACACCTGCTTGTAACACACTGTCAAAAAAAAATATTACATTCAGCATGAGGGCTTTTTCCACCGCAGGTTACTATGTGCTTTCATGGCAATGCAAATAAGAAATCCCTTCTAAAGCCTTGTGAATTATTGAGAGGGTAAAATAACCTGCTGGTGTAGCTCAAAGAAATAAGTGATTCCTCTTTCTGTCTAAATTCATCATTGTTTGTCCACCCAGATGCCTCGTGAACCACAATGTAAACCGCACTCCTGCTGTCCTTCAAAGCCGCTGCTGTTAGTGAGAACAGTACCTCTGGCTAAATGGGGTTCACCGGGAGATGGCGTTATAGATGAGGGCAGGTCCCTTAATGGATCCTCCTGACTGTCATAACCAGCCAAGGCCTGTGGCAGAAACATCCTCCTGCCGTCAATTTGAAACTAGAGCAGAGTGCCCCTCCCTGTCCCTGTCCTCTAGACTACCTCGCCCCCCCTCCCGACGGATGACTGTCGGTCTGCGATAAGCATGGCCTCGGCTACTAGAGACCGTAAACATGCAATAAAAGCAACCACATTAATAACATAAGTATAATCAACTCCAACCAATATATTTTACAGACGTATACAAATTATGAAAAGATGCACAAACCAAGACAATTTACACTTTTATCAAGACAATTCCCAGTTCCCCTCCTTCTGTATTAAAATGAATATCAATATGGAAAACAGTGACTGATTACACATTTATTCATTCCTACACTGATCCCTCCGTTCATCCATTTGTATATGCGTATGTAGGCATTAACCTCCCATTTGAGATTATGCAAGTCAAAGGAGGGGCATCAGGGTGCCATATATTACATCAATTTGTCCACAGAGTATTTATGAGCTACTACAAGCTGTGGCCAATCTGCAGACACAAACAACTAAATGAGCGCATAAATATAGATGACATGCTCCAGGCTTATGGCAGGAATATACGACCGCCCCAGGCTATAGGTCCGTTTCACGCTTCTTCCCCCACCTTGAGCTCTGAGATGTGTGTATGTATGGAACAGAGGTGGAGGGGAAAGGCACTGAGGCTTCTTCTTTCAGAGTCAGATTTATGAGCTGGATAACTAGATAGGGGCGTACCAGCCTGTCGCATCCACAGTGGTACGGTATATTTTTCTGCAAATCTTAGTGCACTATACCCATAGAATGCATTACCTAGATTCTACCTTTCCCAGCTCGTGCAGCTCGTTACTTGTCTGACGTGCAATAGCGCCAGCTGATGCATGGCATGCAGTCATCATGAAAATGTGCTTCACAATTTTTCCACATCTTTCTGGGGCATAAATCATCTCCTATAGCTGCTGGCATGAAGCGTGAAGAAAAGATGTAAAAGAAGAACACGATAACATACAAAGCCTCTACTTTTCCCCTCTTTTTCCTGCTCACCGCATTCTCACTCTCCACCTGCTTTATCCCGTCCCCCTTCACAGTGCGTGTCTCGCTGGTTGCTGTTGCCCTGGTAAATCCCGTCATATGCTGGAGATGTACGGTCCAGACACGTGTGGCAGCGAGTCTTTACCATTTCACAAAACTGACCTTGACCCGGCTGCTGTTTGAAGAGCCATGGAGCACGCTCTGTGGCTCAGGTGAAAGGGGAGGTGGGAGTGGGTGGTGGGTTACACGACTTGAGGGGGTTCTAACAGGTTTTCCTGATGCATAACAAACTCCCAGAAGGATAGAGACTGTAGAGTAAAAACCTCTGGGATTTAAATCGTTCCAGGTTTTCACTGAATATGATTTTCTCCTCTCCAGTAAACATCTGTATCAACCTGCCTCGCTCAGCCTGTCCACCTTCTTTGTGCTCTTTTATTTCTGTCACAGGCATGGATATATTCATGTATTTTCCTGTCGCCTATCATTATAATATTTCTGCATCTCCTTTTCGTCCTCCACCCATGCCCTTCTCCACCTCCCCCATATCAGACGCCACAGGGCTCCGCTCCCCTTTTTCCTCTCCTTGTCTCGCATCATCTCGTGACTCGGGGTGTTGTGTCCTGCTAAAAGTTTACCAGTTCGTATCGCTGAGAAATGACTGATGCTACATTTTTCATGCGGGGCATTAAAAATTCAAAAGATCCGTTCCCCTTCTTCATTCTGAGACTCAAGGAAAAAAAACAAGTCTCAATAATGGATGAGAGAAAGGTTTGCTAAGAAAAGAGAGCCGGTGTGGTGCGATTGAGATGAGGGGAGGCAGAGAGGGAGAGAGAAAAAGGGGGGATTGGAGGGCGTGATGTATGGATGGACAGAAAGATGGCGATGGATTGAGGGGAAAAAGAAGCTGCTGACCAGTGCTCTTGATAGACTGGGAGAGGGATAAGGAGAGTCTGTGTATGTTGAAAGTGATCTGACCTGGTGTGGTGAAACATTTCTCTTCCACGTACAGCCTTTGTCCATACACAGTATACACAGCTGGCTGCTCCTGGTGCTCTGCTCTTAGTCAGTCACGCACAGCAAACGCTGCCTGTTCTGTCTTACAATGCCAAACATTCAAACACACATTCGTAGACACACACACAGAAACACTCACAGAAACACACAGCTCTTGTCACCTCATTGCCACTGGGCGTATATTTGTCACCATAAAAGAACATTCACTGCTCAAGTGCTTGTCCCAGAAAAATGTCAAATTAGTTGGAAATTCCTTCATTTTTAGGATTCCTGAAGGCTCAAAGCAGCTATTGTGAGAGCCCTGCTGGACAGTGGTAACAAGGCGATGATGGAGACACGTAGGTACACACCATGTGGAGGACTGACAGACTACAAAAGTTGTTTCACAGGATCTAATTTCAGTGGAGGCACAGGTTATCACAGGCAAATAACATTTCTCATTAAATACAATAGAAATTAGTCCCAGAACAAAAGACATAAAACATCTACTGTAAGTGTTTCAAATGCCATCTCCAATTCTCTCTCAAAAAGGAAATGCGGGCTTCAGTGGCCGACATTTGAACAGCCAAAGCCTGTACGAAACACATTCCTAGACGTAATCATGGCTGCATCTACAGCAAAATGATAATTCCCAATTGTTCTGTGTATCAACAGGCACAAAATGCTGCACAGCTGCAGAAGATATTTGAGTCATAAACTGTCACAGAAAAGGCCTAAAGTGCATCAAATCTATCGGGGCACTTTTAAGCACAAATACAAATGAATGCCAGTGAGGATTAGCGTTATTTCATAATGCCCCTCTTGTGCTCAGAGAACAAAACAATGCCGCTGGGGTGACAAGGCCTCTCTCAGGATGCCATCTAGTGGCACGTCACAACACACACACATTTTGTACTTTGTGATTCATAAATACATTCGGAGAATTGCACAATCCAAGATATTAAACAAGGTTCAGTGAAAGGAAAACGTGTTAAAAACAAAAAGGTATTTAGCAACATAGACTCGCAGAGGACGGAAGCTGTCACATTAGCTGATTCTCTGCACCACTTGAAGCCTCTCACCCTGTGATAAATGACATCAAAGTCCTGAGGGGAGAGCAATTAAAAACCAGGTCAGCGTGCATAGTCTAATGTATGTCCTATACAAAGACATGTCCTTGTGTGTAAGAGTGGACTCACAACCATCACCTAGGACCAGCAAAGACCACATGAAAAGGCATGTTTTAAATCACTGTCAACACAAACACACACGCAGATGTTACAGACTCATTAGTCCAGTGCAGAGCTTTATCAGTCTAATGAGAGCAGCGTAAACATGTCGATCAGAGCGAGACAGACGAGCGTCAGAACTGGGAATGCAGAGACGGAACAGACTTCTAATCCTGCCAAAGGGATCCCAGAAGAGAGTGCAGGAGACTGCAGACCCATCAACACATTGCGCATTGCTACGTGTCATGATATGAACATAGTTGGTCTATTAAAGGGCCATATACTAGATTTTTCCTATTGCTGACAAATCCCATGTGAAGACCGAAACCAACAATGTCTTAGTTTGTCTCTCTGTACTTTTTCTGACTTCCCTAGCCTGTAATTACCTAAAATGTCTTTGTACTGTAATGTACTAAAGCAGTAAGTAGAGACTGTAAATAGAATGAATTCTCCGAATGGGGTCTGGATTAACTTCTTCAGCTGGTTGCACTGGTGCGCCTCACTTTTTCATTTAAGCGCACCCAATAATACATTTTAACTTAATTTCTTACAGACATTATGTAAATCATTGTAAACAGGAACAAAAGTGCAAATACAGGATTTTCTTAATCTAAAGGTCATATTTGTGAGAAATGTAGTATTTAATGAATCGGGAACGAGACTCAAACACGTTCACACTTTTCTCACAATTAGGACTTTTAAATACAAGAAACAAGAAATGGCGGCAACCTCAATAAACTGCCAAATTGTTGGTGCATTTTTGCAAGAAAAATATAGAATTCCACACGCTTCACATACTATTACAGTGATATCTATTGTTTTAATCATTTTTGATTCAACTCCACTGGTTTATTCACTTTCCCTATCAAATGCCAAGAATTCACCAGGAGCTATTTTTTCTAAAAGTGATGCCAAATAGACTATTTGTTGATGCAGGCTTTCAAAAACGTTGCAGATAATTCCACTAAACCGTAGATGGCCTAAACACACGCAGACATTGAGAAACACATTCCCCCTCTATAATCAACAAATTCCGACACCAGCCAGCATCAGGCAACACACACACACACACACACTCGTCACTATTCAACAACCCCTCTCATTGTGTTGATTTTGCTCCCTCTCCAGCTTTCATTTGGGTGTTTTATCTTTTGTTTACTGGTGGGTTTTTATTCTCAGTGGCTTGGGGAAGCAAAGTGTTGGCAGTAGCTCAGTTTGATCTGCGGTCGTGGATGAATAGCGCCAGTGGGGGAAAACAAGGGCATTTTGGAAATATAAAAACACTGCCATGTAATTACAATGAAAATACATAAATATGAGTCCTCCTGACAGCGAGGGAAAGTGCCAGTGTCAGCATTGTGATGGTAAACAGTCTGCGAGGGAGTGTTTGTGCGACTCAGTGGGGGTCACCTCTACAATAGACAAGCCTGAGTTTCAACTGGGAAAATAAAAAGTCCGGAAACTTCCTCGCGATCCAACCAGCCCTTTCAGGCGCTTGAGGCGGCGAGTCGGCACACAGCGGGCTGGTGGTGGTTTAGCATCAACAACACCACGAGACCATTTTGATGTTGTGGGGTAAAAAAAGACAGACAAAGCACAGACGACAAGGATTTGCCAAAGAAAATCAGTGAATGGTTTTTACTATGAATAGAGCAGATAAAAGCAAGGCTGATTTGTTGACTGTAAAGCATACACTTTGTGTGTTTGCCAGATTTTACCAGTTTTTTTGTCTTTGGCTTAAGCCACAAACGATGATGAATGAACACTTAATTTTGAATTAGGAGCCTGATGGTACATTTTTTTAGTTTTTCTCTTATTTTGACTGGGAGCTGATCGGTTGGACGTTTAGAAAATCGTCAAATGATGATCAGTCAATCAACAGAAAATTAGTGCTGGTAATTTATTTTAGTAATTCAATCAATTAAAAACGTCTCTACTTCAAAAACAATCCAATGCACACTGTAGGATTTGTGCAAAATTACATTTCTTCTCATGATTATCTTGACCAACACAACTGCAGTTCCCGATATCATCCCCGTATTCATCAAAATATGCTTAAAAATGGCATAATTGAATCAGGACTGTATGTATGTATGTCAGAGACCTCGAAGGTTTCTTTTTAAATGTAAATGTATTCATGTAAATTCACCACGATCAATTTATCCTGAGTGTTTGATTGACAGGGCTGATAATATTGTCAGCAAACAGGGCAGGTCAGACGGATTTCCACTGATATGACTGCTATTACAGTGCGAACAGGATCCTTTCTTGCACAAAGTCGCAGAATGAATGACGTGTCGTTAACCTACTCTCTGAAGTGTGTCCTTTTCATTTTCTGGAGGCGTGTCTTACCTACTGTAGATATGTTGGGTTTAAGTGTGTTTATCCATGCATCTCCCATCAACTTCAATACAGATGTCAGCAGTCTGGCCCCAAAGCATGATTTGGTGGTGTAATGACCCTTTAAGTTCCTTAACCAAAACAAGGAAGTGATATCTCAGCCATGTGAAGTAAAGGCATTTCTATTTTGCACAAACCCTACATGTGTGACTGTCTTTGAAGGAGACTTGCATTTTATATGTTTCATCAAGACTATATCTCAACCTTGCAATGAGCCCTTCACAAGAAAGAACATGCTGACAATAGCTTCTTATATGTGATGATTTGCTGCATTTTTGTCTTTCATATGATTTTAATTTGAAAAAGTTTGGGTTTTGGTCATCTGAAGATGTGACCTTTGGTTCTTAGACTAGTCTTTTTTTAGATACTGCACAATTACTAGAAAAACAAACAATGAATAATTGATAATAGAAATAAGGGTGAGATAGACTTCTGGTTTAATGTGTGTTGTTTTCGCTGTTCTCAAATATTACTGTACATGGGATTTATTATCTATTTGAAATTTTGGTATAGGTATATTAGGTCCTTTGGTAAAAGCATTGGATTTACTGAGATACTGAAATTCTGGACAACATAGCAAATTTGATGTCCTCCTTGTGAATTAAATAGAAATCAACAGATGGTCAAGCACACATAGTTCTGCCATCCACCATCCCAGAACACAAATTTAGTCTCCGTGCAGAGATTGTGCGGTGGTGTGAACCTCCGAGTAGTGATTGCATGGCGGCAAGACATCATAAACAGGCGCCATTCCCAGCATGAAGAAGATAAGAGACACTTTGGCCACGTTAAAAAAAGTAACAGGCGAACAACATTGGAGCAAGTTGGAAACGCGTAATCGCTCGATTCTGACGGGAAAAAAAGAGCATCTGGGAAAAAGAGAAAGAGCAACAGACTGAGGGAGAGCGAAAGGAGGAGGAGGAGGAGGAGATGCTTATCGAGAGTGGCGCCATTTAAGGACAACATTTTAAACAAACTACAGGCAGCCCCAAATCACTAGTCAACAACTCGTCACAATGTGCACACATAGAGACAATCACTTAAGCAAGCGCAGGCATGTACACACCATCAGCGTGCCCAGAAAACAACAACCTCACAACGACCCATGCTTATCTCAACACACCCAGGCTTTCTCACTTTGGCATTCACTCCCTCTCTCCCTCTAAAACACACAAACATACACACACAGACACACACACACACACACAAGCCTATCTTTCATCCCAAAATTCATGGAGGCAAATCTCTCTCATCCTCTACCAGCCATTCTTTTTCTTCAACTCTCGCAGGCACCGTTCCCGCTTCTGTACCGGCATTGCCTCTGAAATCTCCCCGTTTTTCTGGCAAATATTGACCAATTCACTGTCACACACACAAACACACACACACACACACACACACACACACACACACACACACACACGCTTTATTTTCTCTGGCCTCGTCACAGTCCGGTGGCTT
>OMLP01039703.1:0-37795 GCA_900302685.1 Spondyliosoma cantharus | reverse complement strand
TTATTTGGTCTGTTGTGTTTGTGCGGGCTTGGTGGTTTGTTTTTCCTGAACTAATTAAGAGCGAAAATATTTACTTAAGAATTTATAGAAAAATGACAAAATTGCATTCTGGAACATCGTCCGCTTCTTCTTTGAAGTCTTTGGTAGTTAATACTTTGGGGATGATACTCCGGATTGTGCACAAGCCTGCTGAAGTATATTTTAACGTTATAAACTTTTATCTAATGAGCTGCTGGATTTTGGAGGGCTTTTTAATTTAAAACGTTCTGTGCTGATGTCGCACACACACACACAGGGTCGTAAAACAGACATACTTCACTCTTTAGTTCATCTTATGATGATATGACTTTCATTAGGGTTGGTTGAGGATGGCATGCTTCATATTGAGGTGACCATAATATTTGAAAGGAATAGTTGAACTTCTGAGGAACAGGCCTCGGAGCCACTGTTATTGTTATTAGTAACACCTGAGCTTTTTCTTACCATGACAATATCCCCTGTGAAAATACTATTAATGACTCATGGATGACATTTCCTTCTGGATGCAGTTTGAAGTCATAAATACCTTCAAGATGACGTACTGAATGACCATGGAGTCAATCTATTCTCAAAAGTCGGGAGAAATGCCTTCCCCAAGCATGCCGGGTTTATTACGTTGTAGGTTTTTTTTAGCCAGTTGTGAACAGTGTGACTTTTGTTTAATCTGCCTGCAGATTGTTTGTTTTCTCCAACCATCAGTTCAAAACCCAAACATATTCTATTACTAATCACATAAGATGAAGTCAAGAAAAAATCAAATCTTCACTAATAAAATGCTGCAACAAGCAACACAGCCTCATAGATAAACAACTCAATAGGCCGATTGCCAGTGATTCCCTTAACTACACAGGGCTACATCCAGTTTTTGTATATACAGTAAAGGTAGAGATTAAAGTATCTGATGTTAAATGTACTTCCTGGCAATAAATGTACTTGAGTATCCAAAGTAAAAGGAACTAATACATATATTTAGTTGGTCGACTGATTATCGGCCAGTCCAGATCCAATATTCAGCATTTTATTCAGGTTTTTTGATCAAATTAATTACTTTGGCTCTGATGCGGCATGACAACTGCAATGTAACGAGTAACTTAAGTTGTCAAATACATGTAGTGCAGTAAAAAGTACAATATTAGCCCCCAAAATGTAGTGGAGTGGCAGTACAGAGTAGTAGAAAATGGAAATACATGAAATACTAGTACATCAACATTGTAGTTAAGTGCAGAGTAAATGTACTTGGATACATAACTTCAGGTAGGTAATGTATGTAACCTTCGCTTAACTATGTCAGTAAGTTAAAATAACTCACCGTGGACTCCCTGACCTCCTCCCTGTGGACACTCTTGGCTCTTCATACTAGTTCGTCTGACTTCCCCCTTTGCTGCTGTAATAACTTTTCCGGCCACTAGAGATCGCTGCCAAACATGACACATAAATATAGGTCATAACAAGCTACTTTCACGATTCATCCTATGGTCGTTTTTCTGTTGATGACTAGAGAGTTAAGTTACTATAATCCATTATGAAAATACTTTCAGAGTAATTTCAATTGGCTAATTAACTGACTTTAGTTTTAGTTCTAAGCCAAATTATAACATGTGATTTAGTTAAACGTGTGATCTAACTGACTGACTGATCGAACTGAAGGCTCTTGTGGCTGAAATCAGTCAAAACTTTGAAACCTTAAACATGCACTGCCTGACAGTGGTGAGAGAGGACAGTGGGAAGATCAAGAGAAGACGATAAAGAGACAAAATAACTGTTTGAGAGAGAAGCATGAGGGCTGAGAGACAGAGAAGACAGAGTGAAGAGACAGACATCAGATAACACATCTCAGAGAAGACGTAACAGATTCTCTGGGTCATCTAGTTCTTTCTCCCTGTGTGTCATTATCTGTGTTTCTTTGTGACTGACTCTCACTCCCATGGTCCATTAGCTCCATTGAGAGGTTTGTTCTGAAAGGAGAATTGAGGTCCAGTTTAATGTGTAAGTGCAAAGTGGAGAGCTACGCTTTCTTCTGCAGCAGGACCGGACCTGTGTGCTCCAGTTCTCCAGAGTTAATGAGCACTTTTGTCTGAATATCAGGCCTTTAAAAGCAGATTAGAGCTTGACTGAGGAAAAAAGCCTGATTCTGTTACATTTGACTTCCTGTGTTTGTGTGTCACATTTGCTTCACAGCAACATTTGTTGTTCATACGGTAGACAGAAAAGATCCTCACCCTTTGTCCGCGTGGTCACAGTCGACCGTCCCTGCCCAGAGCTTCATTAACTTTTTTGTCCACGCGCACCTTTGTTAGAAAGCAACTTGAGCTGCCAATGCCAAACAACTTAATGCCGTAGCAAAAAATTAGCATATAAATTAACAACATTTCTATTAAAATGCACAAAAACAGTCGCCTTGAATTTGATGAAGTGCTGCTAAGCTTTGTCCATAATTGCCTTCATCCCAAAGTTGTAAACAAAACAAACAAGCACATTAGAAGTTTGTCATGTTTGACTGACTTCTGCAGCTTTCCTTTTTTTTCTTCTTTTTTTTATCGCACATCCTTGAATGACCTTTTGGATCTCAAATGCATGTCACACTAAGCGAGTGAACCTGACCAATTTCACACTGCTCTGTGTTTACCCTAAAGATTTAAGTTATTATACCGCTCTATCAATGCCAGTGAATTATTATTTATCCATAGTTCAGTTAACTTCAATTTCGTTTGACTTTGTGAAGTCCTTTGAAAGACAAAGTTAATGCTGTGAAGGAAAGTTCTTGTCTTTTGAGTTTTTAGAAAAGGCAGACACAGCTCATTTTACTTTACCGCCTATAGATTTAAGATAAGAATACTGAATTCACAGTGTAATGACGGTAGAAAAATGACACCATCTCGTATAGATTGGTTTCCTTTAAACCTTGCTTCTGCATGCCAATTGGTCTGACAACAGGTTAGATTTTCCCCAGAAAAAAACAAAATGCTTTAATTACATCACAAAGGAAGCATGTCTACCATTGCGCAACTAAAACTTTGTTTCCTGGTTTCTAGGTCAAATGGGGATTCTTACGGTGTTTTTTGCTTCGGCCAGCTAGCAGTGGCTAAGTTGCTAACGCTGTCAGACCACAGGGAAACCCTTGGAGGAGGGGAAGTTGAGCACTTTTATATGATCTTTTATACGATCAATCACTGACCATTATCTGACTCTGCAGTCCTCGCAGCATTGAGGAGTTTTGTTGTTGTTTTAGCTCACTCTTTTGAGTTTTTGTATCGCACAGCTTTATTGTTGTCAGCTTTTCTTGAATAGGGTTTCGTAACACCTTTCTGTTTCTTCTGCCATTATTCACGGTATTTGTAGAAGGTGTGTACACCAACATGTGGCCTAACTGAGCAAATGTTAGTGGAAAACACACCTGTCTGCCTCATAATATCGTATCAAAAAAAGCAACGTAATGGTAATAATGTGATGTTGATGAATAATGAGAGAAATAAACCAGTGATTGATCAACACCGTCAAATGGAATTTTTTTATTTTAAATAACCTGTGGCCTGTTATTACTGTAACTGTGCACCTCCTGCTTCATAGTGTGAATCTGGGAGATTGTACGAACGTGAAGCAGACTTGAAACCTGAAACCATCATAAATGATACACTGGAACATCTAAGCTGCAGCCTGTGATTGGAGGTTAATCTTACCTCAGACCTTTTTGTTGTTTTACAGCCATCTGTGACAGTTTTGGGGCTGCCGGTTATCATCATCATGTTAGAAACAGTCTGATGTGTCCAGTCAGTCGTGCTGCTGCAGCAGCGCACAGAGCAAGGAGTAATGTCTCTCCACTGCACATCAAGTCGGGTACCCAGTGGGGCAGAGTTAAACAAAGACAGAGACGCTGCTGTTTGTATTAGCACTTTTAACTATGAAACAACAGTAGCAAAAAAAAAAAAAAAAACTGGGCTCATATTGATGTTAACATAACAAACAAGAACAACCCAAGAGATTTTGCAGCATCAGAAATATTAATCCTCTTCAGAGTTGCTCTCAAATCCTAAATGCGCTCCAGAGATGTTTTGGCTCAAAGCCACACTAGTTGTCTGAGGGTGCATGACAGTGGCAGTCAGGTTTTGAAGAGAAGTGATGACAGCTGGTTTCCGGATAATTGCAGAGCCGATCTGTATTCTCACTCAGTCTTTTCAGAGCAGCACAGAGAACTGAATGTGCTGACCCACAACCTTTTTTTGGGATAAAATCAACTGGCTGCACAGCACTGCCTTGTGCCCTTATCCACTCACGGCACCTTCGCAGCAGGTGGCTCAACATTTAAAGGTGAGACGGGGGTGATCTCTAGAGAACAGACAGATCGCTTCTGTGCGCACGTCTACTAACCTTTCTCTCCTATTTCCCGTCTTTTCATATGCAATCAGACAAGCAATCGTGCTGTTTTTTTACCCATTTTCCCCCACGACTGCACAGGTAATCTGTTTTTTAAATCAACACGCTTCCACTCCTGCGTACATTTTTGTAATTAAGAAACACATACAGCTAGTTGAACCACCTCATTATAGCCAGCGGGAGGCTTTGGGGAGAACCATCATCCATGCAGCTCACACTCCTGCTGATCCTGGACAGCAGGAGGAGGAGTGGATGGATGGTGGACAAGTACACACACACCATCACACATACTGCACACACAGACGCATAATTTACATGCAGATACTTTATATTTTGTCCCTAATTACATACCATCCTTCCAGCACACTAAGAGATCTGCAGGAGTGTCCGCATGGTGCTATTCTTGTAATGCATATTTTGCTTTTCTTTGAAGAACATTTCATGTTTTCTTTTACATTAAATCAAACAAAGCAATGCCGATTAGTTAGCCCACACCTTGTGTCTTTGTGTGTAGAGCTGTGGAACACAAACTCTAAATGCCAGCCAAGTCATCAGCATGACTCCCCCTGTGTTTTGTGTCCCTGCAGCCCTGCACGGTGTGGACTATAGATTTGCCTGAGTTAATCCCTGTGATCTCAGATGTGGCCTGGCTCGGGCTGGAGCTCAGGCTGCTGATTTATTCCACGGAGGGAGGGATGACGTGGGACAGAAAGGACACTGTGACCCCAGAAAAAACTTTTCATGCAATTGTAACAATAACACTCGGAGTGCACGTGTCCCTGTATGACAGTGCTGGAAAGTAACTTAGTACATTTTCAACAAGACAAGTGCTGTCTTCATGTCAACTATGATGTACTTTAATATTTACATTTTATCCTAATTACACTTCTACTTCACTTTAGTTTACGGGGCAATGTACAGTAGGCCTACTGCTTGAGTGTGCTAACCCTAGCCCAGACAGTCCCTTTTAATTCAATAAAGCCTAATGCAATATCAAACTCGACTCCAAATTTTTGAAATTGCTTAACCATAATTTAAGATCACCATATATTTATTACATACTGCATCAAACTGTAGTCCCTCATAGATACCAGCCACTAAATACGCCTGAGAAAAAAAAACTAAAAAGAAAGGTTAAAGAAAGTGATAAAGCTTCTCGGATCCATCCTTTTAACTGGATCCACGCCAAAAGTCTCCGGGCTAAGATCCATCATCTATCTAAGTTTTGTGGAAATCTGTTCAGTAGTTTTTGTGTAATCCTGCTGATAAACCAACCAACAAACAAACAAAAGGTCACAGGTGCAACATGTAAATATGTCAGTGACGGGGACCATTCTGCATGACAGGCACCGACTTTTCCTTAAATAATTGCATACTTCTTCCAACACTATATTATGCAAAAAATACTGAAATACATTCAAATGAATTTCTTTCTGCTGCAGTAGTCTGTGCTTTTATCAATCTAGTCCTGGAGCACTATTGCTCAAAAGTGGTGGCTGGAGGGTGCATTTATGCAATCTTGTACTTTTTAATTTAATTAATTTTTTTACTTTGCGACTTGCACATAAAATGCTGTTGTAATTCTCAGTCTATCCTGTTGAAAATGTTAACTGGTTACTGGGAGAGCACATTCCAACCAAAGCCGTGGCTTTTTGCCTTCCTCTCTTTTGAACTGGTGGTCTCGTCGGTGTTTTTCACAGAGAATTCAGAGGTCTCTTTTGATCAGCGTTGCCCTTGCCAATCCTTATCCTCTGTGGAGGTACAGGCTGCATCTGAACCTGTTACATAAGCCCTCTGCCCCAGCCTGACTCCCTCCTGCTCTGCTCACTGCGGTTTACGCTGCACTCATCCCTCAACTCCTCTCCCCCTCCCTCCACCCTCCACCCTCCAGCTCCGCATCCCCACCTCTGCTTTAACCTGAAGTGCTACATTTATTATAGAGGCACATGTCTCACCCCTGTGTCAACCTTCACTTGAGTGTAGTCACTCGATGATTTCAGAGTACTCCATGTCCCTCTCTTCCGGTAGTCTTATGTCCAGCTTCATCAGTAGGCAGCCCGCTCTCCTTTTGTAAAACCAACTTTAATCAATGTGTAATAATGAGACGCTGTCTCACCGGATTGGTTTGTGTGGAAATTAGGAGTCAGAGCACACACGCCGGCTGAATATACAGCAACTGGCCAAAGCAGGCAGGATTAAAGGAAAGCTTTGAAAGATGAGAAGTCACTGATCATTAACTCCAAGGAGACAATGAGATAAATAGACGAGATAGATAGATAGATAGATAGATAGATAGATAGATAGATAGATAGATAGATAGATAGATTTGAAGGAATGCTTTTGAAGCTTTCAAGTTTGTTAATTCTCCTTAAACTGTTTTTTTTTTTCTTTTTTCCAGAGGTTAAAGGCTACTGCTGCTAATGCTATAGTCACGTCCTGTTTACTTTTGACTGAACAGCGTCACAGATCCTTTTTACACATTTCCAGTTGTAATGGTGCAACCTGTTATCGTAGGCTTAATCACTAGTTTGAAACTAGTTACTAAGAAATTAGGGAGAATTTTACACAGAAACTTTGGCCAATGGACTGATGAAGAGCTGGTGCAACCCACTCAAGTTTCTTGTTTAACTGATCAACTGACTGGACGATTTGGTTTCACTCATGTGTGGGCAGTGATTGAGACATTTCATCTTTTTCATCCTCCCCTGTTGAACACAGGGTGTCTTTTTCAGTCTTGTTTGGATTCATATATCAGGTTTGTTCTGAGGCTGTAATCAAAATAATACTTATATCTCCTTCTTGTTGAGTGTTATTCCCTGTTGTAAAAGTCAGAGGGCTTCCTGCAGCCTACAGGTACACTATGATATGCAATACACTCATGTGGGAAGCTTATTTGCAGCATTGCAAGGCAGTTAAAACGCTTTTTAAGACTAGGTTCTGGCACAGAACAGAGATGATTTGATAAAATAAGCCATTTTCTTCCTCCTTCTAATCTTTTGAATTGAATTGGTGGGTAAGCTTTGGGCATTATGTGCTCATTGTGCAGAAAATTGCTGAAGATGTTGACGGCGCAGGATCCAGAGGACACCCGCAGCTCCTAGCTGCTCACCCTCTAGCAACCAGCGAGTTTTGCCAGCAACTCAAGCAAAAATAGATTTGGACTGTAGACAGCTCATCTTCAGAAGCATGTTCCTCATCTTCCAGGGGAGATAGCTGGAGTCAGTTCTCAAAAGTTTGTCTTGCTCCACTTTCCACTGTATCATTGACACTTTGGAAGTATTTCTTTCAGAGAACTGTTGAAAATGTGTGTCCAGCCAGCTGTCAAAACAGATGTTCATCTCCTGTCCATGCTGTGTGAAACTATGAAACTCTTAATTCTTTAGGCTTTATTTCTCACAATACACAATAAACGGTTTCAATCATCTCCACATTTATAACTCTCTATCTCCACCCCATAAACCTGGACCACAAAGCAGACTTAAGTGGTGACACATTTTCACACTCCATTTAGTCCCACTATATAAATCACGCACTCTTAATATAATGGCCCCATTTCTGTGAATGCAATTATGGCATATCATTGTCATAGTCCTAGGCTATCTTTCTGCAGTAGTCATTCACTCATCTTTAGAGCCAGAGAGAATTCGTAATTGTCCAGCCTGAAGAGGAGGTTGATGCTGCCCACAATCTGTTAAGAGTCTGGAATGGCCTTCTGAAAGATTAGATTAATCAGTCTTATTGTACACCCTCATCATTTGACTACATAATGCTCACAGAAAGACTCATAGCCGAAGAGGGGGGAACCTTATTTTGTTTAGTGTTGAGTTATGAGAGTTAGATGAGGAAGGCTAATCACAGAAATCTGGAAAGTAAATTGGACAAATGCAGTCTGAAACCATGGATTAACACGGCAAAATGCAAATGTAAGAATACACGCAAAAAAACCTGGGGGCTTATAGAGTGAAGCATGTGGAGTAGTGCTTCAAACAGACAGCATCCCTGGGTGGCAGAGTTAGATGAAAGAATTCAGACTTTCACAGGCTCAAAATGTGAATTGAAATCCTTTTGGATTGTGGCAGACATTCATATTCAATCCAAGAATATACTGCATATAATATCTGACCCGACAGTATACCAGAAAGCCATTCAGTCTCCTCTTACAAAATGTTTTGCTATATTGGTGGTGGAAGCTATTTTCAAGTCTTGGTTTAAACAGCCTTTCAAGGAAAAGCAACACTTAACTAACCTTTAAATACAGGGATAGCGCTCCACCACCGCCAACATTAAAAACACACAAATAGAACATGCAATAACTCCTAAATGGAATAGAGTCAAACCGATACTCGATTTTTGGTCCTGATGCAGATATGATATTTGGGACTAAAGAAATTCTGGTGTCAATCTATTGGTTGATGTTCTTATGAATACTGATTAAACACATATTTTGGGGGGCAAATAGCCCTCAAATGTAGTTACCAAACAGATGTGACAAAGATATTTACGTAATTATTGGTAATTACTTAATTTTAAACCTAACCTAGAGTTTGATAATTAATATTCACCTCCAGCATCTTTTTTTCTGCCAAATGTAAAAACAAAAGAAGAAAAATAAGAAATATAAGCCTATACTAATATATCTATAATAGGCCAGTATGGGCCAATAATATCAGCCAAAATAAATATTAGCCAGGCTCTTATAAATCTCATATCTGCTGTGACACACAAAGGCAAAACTGGTGACTTCGAATTAAGCACAGAAAAATCAGATTTTACATCTTTGAAGGAGAGAATTTTTCACTTAATACAGTGTGTGAATACTCCCACATTTGGTCAAATATATCAATATCAATACAACAACAACAATCTTTCAGGACCAATACTGAGCAGTTTGCTGGAGAGACGTGTCTAAGAGCTCTTCAACAGAAGCTGTTTACAGATTAAATGAAGGAGGATTTTCTCTTCCTCTGAGATGAGAATGAATACTGGTCTCCTCCGATGTTAAGACTGCTTCCAATCTTAGTCTGACTTTCCATTAAAGCATAAGTTTATCCGAAAGTGAAGATTAAGTCAAAATCTACTCATTGTCGAGCAGATAGTCCACAAATCAATGCTATCAATCTCCAGAAATATTTTGTGGACTACGTAATTTCACCAGACTTTTTATCGGCATGATGGTGACTACATGTTTCAATTTTGAGTGAACTTATCCTTCAAAGCAGTGGTTTCAGCTCAGACCATAAATAACCTGTAGAGAGAATAAAGAGGTAGTCTGCTTTTTTTTCACCCCCAGTCACTTAATGAGACTACAATTAAATCATAAGCAGGCATTGCTTTGGCAATATCTTATTTGTTGGTGCATTTAAGTGCTTACAGGAAACAGGAAGCTATAATAAGAACAAAAAAAAAGCCTGTGGAAATGTAAAACATACGTAGTTTGACGTCAAACCATTACAATATGCAGAACCAACCATTTGGTCCTTGAAACTTTAGGCTATTGCTGCCCCTCCCACCTCTCTCCCACCGTGTGGTGTTTGGGCTGCTTGTCTCCGGTCTCAGCAGCGTGAGTCATTCGAGTACCGAGCCACACTGTCACACTGTGCCTCAACACTGGCAGGAATCTCACTCTGCCTGGAGCGTAATTCTGAGAGCGGCAACGCAGACAACAAGCATCAGGGATGAGCAATGTTTTTTAGGGGTGGTAGATCACATTACTGGCGAATGAATAACAATCACAAGCTGTTATTTTGTTCTTTTTGGATGTGAGTAATACCGTTAATGTCTTTTTGTATATCTCCTCCCGTGGAGCTTCCTGTCCGCTGCTTTCTGCAAGAACGAGCACAAACGAAGGAACCTTTTGAACTAAACTAGTGAGATTTTGCTCACATTCAGGTCACCTTTTCATCTGTGGTAGTGTAGCATTAACTGTAGCATTGAAGCAAACTCGCCATTGCATATTCATGGGAGCCCCACTGGGATAAACACTCAGAGCTGTTCTCAGAGCATCTGTGCCGCCTTTTTGACTTTTAGTCTTTACCTTAAATGCTACTTTGCCAGCCACTGGCTCATTCACCAGTTCAGTAAACACACACTCTCTTATTCATCAGCACCGAGATGTGTCACCGTGAGTGATCTTCAGCGCTAAGCCACTGTGTATAATTTACAGAGAGAGTGAGCAATGTAAAGGTTCATTTATGTTCAACACGAGATACGGATATGGACAGAGCCTTTTGTCTATGTTGTGTTCATTTTTCTGTGTATTTCTGCGCGCTTTACGAAAGCTTACAGATACGGACCAACGAAGCAGTACCTCTGGTAGTTGCAGGGGGCAGTGTAGCAAATAATTCACAAGACACAACCACAGGACCAGAGGAAGGGGTTTTATAAATAGCTGAACTTTTAGAGGAGAGGTTATGTGAGTTGGTGAGAAGTTTTAAACAGTTTTGTATGCTGTTACGAACAGCTGGAAGGAGATCGGACGCCAGTGAAGGAAAAGTAGAGGTCCGTGTGAGAGCGATTTGTTTTTTTGCAACGCCCTCTGGTGGTTGCAGTACACAGTGTGTGTGTGTGTGTGTGTGTGTGTGTGTGTGTGTGTGTGTGGTAGAACTGGATCCACAAGAAGCGTGAGATAGAGCAGGTCGGGATGTGTGTGTGCATAATTTAGTTCGTCACAGCTATTCAAATGAGGTGAGGAGAAAAAGGACTGTGGGAGTTAAAAAAAATGTGAATCGCGTTTCATGGCTGCTTAGATGTGCTGCAGATGTGTAAATGATGTTGATTTAGAGAGAGCAGCAAAACACAAATCGCTGTGTTTCCCCATCTGCCACGCGCCGCAATCGATGACACGCTGAAACACTGAAAACATGAGTCAGATGAAACCCTATAGTCTTTCGAAGGCAGTCGGCAGTGTAAGTGCTTTATTTTTCCTTTGTCCGCAAACCAGGAACAAAAATCCAATCAAGCTGCTGCTTCGGAGGTCACATAGGACCTCCAGTCACATACACCGCTCGCAAGTGACACACAGAGATTATATGAGGCCGATGGGATTCTTTCAGTATCGATGGGATTTAGTCGTCTTTTTTGGCGGAAGATGAGCCCAGTGTGCTCCCGACCAATCTACCGCCATCATACCGTTCTGCATCGACTGTTCACACCTAATCTGCCCTACCTACAGTCTCTTACGTAAGCCGCTGTTAGCCAACAACCATTTCTCAGTCCAGTTTTTTCCACTTGCATGATCCCGCTGTTCCCGGTGAGAGAGAAAAAAGAGACAAACACAGAGAGGTGTACGTGTGAGGGGGGAGACAAAAAAGGGAGTAAAGGCTGAGAATAGCTCCGCCGAGGGGGGCTCCAGCATATGGTAGCCAGTGCTCATGACGTTGGCGTGGCACTGGGTACTTGCTGGCGGCCACACACGGGGCACCCTACACGGGTTCTGTCTCTCACCACCTCTCCCCGTCTCTCCCTCCCTGCGCCTGTCTGCCGCTCCTCTCCTCCTGCTCTCCAGAGACAGCAGGAGAGACACGGAGAGATGGGCCGAGCTGAAAGGGGAAGGATAATGCCGTCGGTTAATATCTCGCCTCCACTCTGACTGACAGCTGCGTTCTGTCAGGTGTGCTATTGTTTCTGTTGCCAGGATTTGAAGCATGCGGCTTATTAACCACAGCAGGAAGTTCTGCTCCAGTGCGGAGCGAGTGGGTGAAGCCAACAGATACCAACCGATAATTAGATCATGTCTTTTGGACTTTTTACTTTAAGTTGACCCCTACAGTATGACAGCTGTAGGTAGCTATAAGGTGTCTATAACCTCTCATTTGAAGATAAACTTTATGTTATTACAGCTGTGTTGTACTTTATTATCATTCATTATTTGTCTTTATAACAGCTTTCATTTATTATCACCCACAGGAGGAGTATCTGTTGTTAACAAATACGTTATTAAACACATATCTGCATACATCTACATTATGATGTGTTATAAACCACCTGTTAAGCGTTTATACGATTATGAATGTTAAATGGAGGGCTTGAAGGATAAGGTCCATCAAAAATGAAAATTTGGTCATTATCTACCCGTGTAAATGGGACACTGAGGGAAGTTTTATAATCGACAAAACATTTCTGGAGCTTTACTTCAAAACAACGTTGCATTCTCCTTAACAGCTGAAGTAGATGGAGACTTGTTTTAAAACGTTAAAAAAAATGGCTCTTTAAGTCTCCCAAAGCCCTGAGATCCCAAAGATGTGCATGTCCACGCATTATTAAGCTGAAATTGCGACCCAAGGTCCCAGTCTACTTCAGGCATTTAGGAGAATGCTGCAGCACTGTTTTGCTGTGAAGCTCCAGAAATGTTTTGTGGACTATGAAACTTGACTTTCTATCGACATGGGGGTGAGGAGATAATGATTGAATTCTCATTTTTGGGTGATCCGAGTTGTAATCATTTTTAATATAATAAGCCTGAAGACTGCGACTGACAATTTCTTTCATTAGGTTTTTTCCTATAATTCAAGTCAGTCCGATTATAATGGGGAATTTGGTTCAAAGTAAATTATTTTTATATAGAAGCTCGAGCATCTAAATGAATATAAAATATAAAAACATGTCGTCTGTTGTTGTTGTTTTGTTTGACTCAATTTTAATTTGAATATGTTTTGTTATGTTCTGCCTGTTATCTGTGGTGAAAAAATAAATATTGATATATTAAAAAACACAATGCAAGAAAATTGGCCCATAAGTGCTGCTAATAAAGGTCTTTCTCATCAATCTCGATATCTCTCACTCTATTTAGTATTGATTTGGATATTGCACCTGGGTTAATTTGTCTCAGTACATCCCTAATGGCATTTTAATTAATGCACCGTATCATATTTAACATATTTATTCAAAAACATAGAAATGCCTTGCTTCTTGCGAGCCCCTCTTACTTCCTTTGGATGAGTGCCCTCTGTAAGGTATTTTATTTCTCCTCTGTGAATTTTGATAAAGCTCCTCATTATGTAAGTGGTGTTATGGATTAGTTGACTCCAGGCTTACTGTTACAGTGTATGGAGGGGACATGTGCTCCTCCTATAACCACAAGCTGTTTCTGGGAACAGGAGCGGCATATGTGGCACCCTCTGTTGGTATGATCCTCGCCAGTGCATCTCTCAGAGATCTTCATCTGCAGAGGCAGGCCTTGGAGGAGATATTTTACAGTGTTAAGTAGCAACTGTGACAGATATTCCGCTGCTTGTGTATCGCTTGTTCTCTTCTCCCTCCCCTGATGCTATCAGTATTTGTCAGTGTACTCCTCTTTTGTTCGTCTCTTTTTCCTGGACCCTCTTTCTCTCTCTTCTCTCCCGCCTGAGCCTCAATGTAATATTCATGACGGCGCTGAGTCGAGCCAAATGTGCGCAGGAGACACCCAGAAGGATCAGCTGTGGCTTAGTGGGTAGAGCGGGTCGTCTAGTGATCGGAAGGTCACTGGTTCGAATCCCAGCTCCCCCTAGTTGCATGTCGAAGTGTCCTTGAGCAAGATACTAAACCCCAAATTGCCTTAACGGTTATATTTGTAATAACTTTTACATTGTATTACCTCAGTTCGAGTCATTATATTTCTCTTTTTCATGTTTTTTAAGAGGCATAAATAAATAAAGCAATAAGCCCTTCTCACCCCAACATGTCTGAACATGCGAGTGTCCACCCTGTAAAAGAAAGCCCACAAAGCCCTACGCAAAACACACCAGCCCTAGGGATAATATGTTAAACTGGGAACAATTATTTTTCAAGATGGCCTCAAGATATTAAACAAAAGGCTACGCTGACACTCTGGGTTGGTAGCTCGGCCACCACCAACCCAAAACAACAGTATGTGACGACCTGGGAAAAGGACTGAAGAATGAACTATCTAACGAATTGCAACTCTAAAAGAATAACTACATCATTGCAAACTAGACATACAATTATAGATATTCATACAAGCTACTATTTGTTTTTGGGTTGGGGCTGAAAACACGCAGAATACATTTTGTGTCTCCGTCAAGGACATACAGAGGCAGCGTTTTCTCATTTCTTCTGCACCGACTGCATCAAACTCCTCCTCTGAGGTATCTGCAGAGGACTGCAACTATTGTGATGGTGTCAACTGTTTCAACAGCTCTTATTACTGGAAAAAACAGAGAGTCAGACACCGAGGAAAACATTCTGTGTTTTTCATGTTCTGGTGTCAGAGATGTTCTGGTGTCAGCCAATTTAAAGGAAGAATGATAGGTGGCTTTCAGGGACATTGGGGTCTTGTTAGGAAGTGGTAGACGGGCAGACGGATGTGATGCAGGTGGAAGTGAACCTGTTCACTGTCTGCTCTAGCTGGTCACAATGTACATCAAGGAGCTGAATCATCTCGGCTCTAGACGAAATTTGACAGACTGTGACGCTACACTGTATTAAGCACTCACGTGGGCTGAACGGCATACGTCCTGGCGATCCCCTATCACGGTCAAGTTAAGTCTTCCTTGAGCGTGAAGGCTCTGTCTCTTCATTCAGCTTCATGTACTAATCATTCATAAAACCAGAGCTGTTAATCACATGTTGTTTGCTCAGCTGTTAAGCAATGTAAAGGAATATTTCTGTGCCATAAATATGTAATGAAATAAAATAATTTCATTGCAGTAATGCTCTATCTGTCTGTACCTGAGTACTTGCTTTGTGAATCTCCGTGTGCATACAAAATTGTTATGAGAGTTAGAGCCCTGGGGGGAGGTGGGAGAGGAGACGAGGGTACACAGTTGTACTCACTTGCTCTCTGCCAAACACCTCAACACCCCCTGATGTCTTTCAGCACTATGAAAGACTGCAGCAATACTGTAACTAACTGCAGTGTGTGAGCGCTTTAATGTGCGTGTGTGTTGGCAGCTTGTGTATGCATATGAGAAGAGAGCATATTGTTCTCTTTTTAGGTTGTAAGAAAAGCCGCTGAAGGACATTAAAACTTCAGTTATATGCGCATACATTTATGTTAAAAGGTATGCAAATAAAGCAGCGTGCAGGTCCTTAGAAATGCAGATTACATGGTTAGCAAACTCAAATAATGTTCAAAAGCCTCCACCTGAAAACACAAACAAGCAGCATTCACGGAGGAGGCACTGCAAGAAAGTGTTTTGGGGGTTAAAGAAGTGGGGTGTATGTTTTATTATTAATGTGCAATGCACTCTGGATAATTGTGCAGTCAGCTTCTTTTTTCCAGGTCTGTTCTGCTGCAACACTGCCTCAGAGCAGAGCCTCTTCCAAATTGAAGATGAGAGAGATTTTACCCCATGGGCAAAAGACGAGAATGAGGATTGCTTAGTTAAAAAATCCAAAGAGAAAAAAAAGAAAAAGCTGCAAGACAAGTGCACAGGCTTTGGTTTCTCTTGTGCTGTTCTGCCGCAGCGTCACCTCAGAGAAGAAGCTCCTTTAAACCGAGGCTCAGAGAGAGCCAAACTGAAGATGAGAGAGATCTTACCCTTCGGGCAACAACTGAGTATGAGGAGCAGCCAGTTAAAATCTAATATTACCACAATTTAAAATCCAAGAGGCAGAGAACAAGTGAAGTACGTGAATGTGAGGAAATACACTTCACATTATCAGAGGCGTTGCTACACTCCAAATCTCATGCTGCAACCGTGTCCGGCTATGACTGTTGCTGTGTTTGTTTACTGCTGTTTTAACTGCTCCTCCGCTGGCACTCATTGTGTCTAGACACTTATTCCCCGCCTCGGGGAGAGAATGAAAATCGATGTGATAAATGTAATAGAGCCACAGCACACTCTCCAGAGAGGAGAATGTAAGGGCTCAGATTTTTTAAAGCACTTGAAATGATTCTTTATCATTTCCCCACAAAATCTCATTATCCCTGGTTTCATTTATTACACTGCACTCTTGCCTCAAACTCAGTTTTTTGTTCTGGTGATATATCTTTTCTTCCATTCTTCCCCTCTCTGCCCCTCGCTAGGAGTCTGTCTGGTGCTTGGCTGCATGATCTATCCTGATGGCTGGGACAGTGACGAGGTCCGGCGGATGTGCGGAGAGCAGACAGACAAATACAGCCTGGGAGCCTGCTCAGTGCGCTGGGCATACATCTTGGCCATCATGGGCATCCTGGACGCTCTCATCCTCTCCTTCCTGGCCTTCGTCCTGGGGAACCGGCAGGATGGACTCATGACAGAAGAGTTGCTGGCTGAGAGCAAGGGTGAGAATCTACTAACTGATCTGATAATAAATGTGAAATCCAATCGTTGCCTGCGCAAAGCACTGGAAGTCACAGTCATGTTCCAACCCAATCACCAGAATAAATGTTAGCCAAGTACTGCAAGTTTCTGCAAAACCACATTAAGTTAAACCGATAAATTAACCCTCTCCGTTTGTTTAGATGTCATTTTCTATTTCTCTTTTGATACAGCGCTGTGTACAAAATATATATTTAATTGAATTGTTAAACATTTCTCCACAATCATCACATGTACAGCAAATGCACCAAAGAATGGAAACTGATTTCATTTATTTTAAACCCCAAATTGAGTTATAAATTTATTTTTGTTTTGGCCGAGTGGAACCAGACAAATTGCTCTCAAAGTGCGCTCTCAATGCAATTTGTGCTATAGTGGTCTGGCAAAGCATGCACTTAAAATAAATGAGAATACTTTAAATTTAGCTTTAAGAATAGACTCCTCGTTAATCACAAACCACGTGACTTTCCGCCTGGACTGAAAATAGAAAGCGTGCACTCATTAGGGTTGTGATAAAACATGCGCAAGTCTGGCAAACAGATTACATGAGCTGAATTAAAAAAAAGGATCACATTCGGTACGCTCTCATTTCTAAAGCCAAAGTTTTGATGTAATGTCGAAGCAGCCTCTCTAAAACCAAGACTAAATTTAGGAAGCTATAAATTAATTTGAACATAACCATAAAAGCTGCACGAGCCTGTTTTTGGGTTTAATATTCTAAAAAAAACCAACCACGTGCCCCCATTTTGCCATTTTTTTTTTTTTACTATTGAGCCATTTTGAGTATAGTCATGATTGTGTTCTTTTCTGAAAGAGAACTATATAAACCAAGTGATAGTGATCAGTCAGTGATCAGTATTGGGTGATAAAAAAATGGAATGACAATGTATATTTTGTAAACATTGAGTGAGGAGTCAATTAGAGACTAGGGCTGCAGCTATCGAATATTCTCAGAATCGAGTGCTCTACCAATTATCCCATCGATTAATCTAAAAAAAAATAATTTTGCATTATTAAACAACAATACCAAATAATGCATAATGAAAATGACTCACCATCGCGCCAACTGAATGTAGTGGTGTGTGTCCGCAATAACAGTCCGTGTGGAAAAATTATCCCTGAGCTAAGCAGGCCACATAACGTGGGTGATAGGAATTAAACGAAGCCTCGAGGCAGAGATTTTGCTTCAACCATTTTTTGTAATTGAATTATTCGAGTTATTCGAGTAATTGTTGCAGCTCTATTAGAGACCTTCTCAAAAAGTATGACAAACCCACTTCCTGGTCTTCTGCTGATTGAGGAATGTTAAAGGAGACATATAATGTTCATTTTCAGGTTCATAATTTTGTTTTAGGTGACTACTGCAATAGGTTAACATGCTTTAGTGCTCAAAAAACACATGTTTTTCTCATACTGTCCAGTGCTGCAGCACCTGTCTGTCTGAAACGCTCTGTTTTAGCTCCTGTCTCTTTAAAGCTCCCCTCCCAAATATCCAGTCTCCCCGATTGGTCAGATCACACATGGCTGACCCGGCACGCTAACACAGAGCAGCCTTGCAAAATCATGCAAACGCGTAACATGGTGATGTAGTGAGATGTCACAAAGTCACTGAATTAAAGGCGAGACTACTGAAGGGGCATTTCAGGAGTGTTTTTTTTGGTACTGGAACCTATATTAACCACTGAAGGGGGGGAAAATGAAAAGCACATTAGGTGTCCTTTAATATTCTGCTCCTTATTAAATATACAGTACAAGGATCCAAAGACAGTGGGATTATCTGCTCTTACCAACATCAAACCTCACTTTCCCTCCAAAGATATATAAGGGATGCAATGATTTAGTCATGGAAATGGCCTGGCCTATAGACTGGGGTCCATGCATATGTAATTCTGTATCGCAGGTCTTCACAGTGATTTACCATGTAAAGGCTTCGGTGCAGGTATGTCTCCCAGTGGGAAATGGGATTAGTATGTTCTCGTCCAGTAGTTTGCAATGGAACCAGACAGGCATGGGCAACCAATAACCCATTAAACAGATGTGGGGAGAAAGAATGAGAGTGAAGGAGAGTCACATAGATGATCTTTAGTCTCTAAGATCAAACTTCAGTGGCCTTCAGATGACAAATAGACAATAATGAAACGTTCATCTATCGACAATGTCATCAAGGAGGCAACTTGAGTGTGATTATCAGTTACGTCACTGATTAATGAGCAGCCTCGCTTTGCAGCCTGATGATGCACCATTCCTTAGTATCCAATTATGAATAATTCATTTCAGCTCACTAGTCTTTTTTTCCATTTAGCTCTTCCCTGCTGCCATCTACTGGTGTTTGTGTTTAATACACACACATAGTGAAGGATGCATGTATCTGGCAAAGTGTGGACATGAGAGTCTATTAATAGCATGACCTTGAGCACGGTGTTGTAGCATTTCTTTATTTTTCTGTGTTTCTGTGTTTGCAGAGGGAGGCAACGCCTAACCAAATCTATAGGTAAGAACAAAATATACATACATCTTGAAATATACACAGATGTCATAAACAAGCAAGCAACATCATGACTGCATCTAAGCATGCATGTGATGTGATTTCTCTTTAATAATTTACAGCCATGAAACATCGTGTCCTCACGTGCAGTACAACAGTGTAAATTCATTGTAAATAGATTTTCCAGAGTATAAACTATTTTCCTCAATCTTTGCCTCCTGTAGATCCTTTAATTAAGTAAAAGTAGCAATAATACACAATAAGTCTTTAGTAACTATAACTATCAAGTAAAATTAGTGGAGAAAAAGTACAGCATTTCACTGTAAAATGTAGCATAAAGTTGTAACGTGACTTTGGAAATTCAAAAACTCAATGAAAGTGAAAGGTCCTCATTATCAGTGGCCAAAGAAGTACTCTGATTCTGACTCTGAAGTAAAATCACTAATACAAATATGTAAAAATAAATAAATAAATAAATACTGATACTAATAGAACATTCTACATTCAGAATCTAAAGTAAAAGTGTGACAGATATATTATTATATGTGACAGTATTAGATTGTTTGCATGTTAGCAAAAGCATCTTACTGTTAAAGCCTGCTAACAACTAATGGACACCAGGAACATGCAAGGAGCCCCAACTAGACACGTTTCAGAAACTACGGACACTAATAAAAGCTGTATTTTAAAAGATTTTAAGCACTGTTATCTCAAGATTACAGTTAATTATTCTATTTCCGTGAAATAACAAAGCTAATTTTCTCATGATAACGGGTTGATTTATCTCATTATTTTGATAAAACCAAGGGCAGATTTCTTAAGATATATAAACCTTGAACGTTGACATAAACGTTGAAAGACTGAATAAATGAATGAACATACAGTGCTCAACTTAAAGCGGATGTCTTACTGTCCAGTAGGCTACAACCAAAATAATTATTGTTGACATGGCTGAACTCAAAAAGAAACTCTTATAGTTTGATCAATAATGGTATTCTCTTGATTTTACATTTTCAGGTTAAATCAATTGCCACAGTTGTTAAGATACCATCTGTGCAGGCTAGCAAGTTATAAAATATAACGATCTTTTGTTTTCTCGTGACAACTGGTATAAAAGTAATGAAGCTTGTTTTACTTGAAATAAGGAAGTGATGATCTTGTCATCTAGGAATAACGACATTGATTGGCAAATAATTGCTAACCAGCATTCTCTGCTTCCACAAAAAGGTTGGGAACCACTGGTTTAATCTTTAACAAGTTCCCCATGGTCATGTGTTTTTTGTTTTTTGTTTTTGTGTCAAAGCTTAATCTGAAAATCAACTATAGCGGTCAAATAAAAGTAGTAGTAATGTAGTAAAAAGTGTAAAATTTGCTTCTGATATGTGGTTGAGTACAAATTTAAAGTAGCATAAAATAGAAATACACAAAAAATACAGTACCTGCCTACTTTCCACTACTGTCTTCAGCTCTTACAAACACAGTTTCTTTGGTTTTCTTTTTTTCAGGTTCCTGAATTTCCATGTGTCTGTTTTCATGAAGTCCCAAAACATCATCTTAAAGGAGGGAGGCAAATTAAAGCCTCTGAAGGATCCAGCCAGCCTGCCAGTCACATCTACCTGCCAAAAGCCCAGTGTAACCTTCCCTTTGAAGTCCATCCACCTTGCTTGCAATCCCTAAACCACCTTCCCCAGCACTTAGATGGAGCCCAATGCACTTTTACCCCAGTGTGTCTACAGAGCTGACCCTCGCACAACATCGCATAGATCCACAACAGGGGCAGAGACTGTTATCCTATTAAGACGTATATGGACTACCCACTACCTACCTGAGAAGGCACAGGGTTGACATTGTACACCTGCAGTACGAGCACAGACACAAACACACGTACACACACACACACTTGCACAAACACAACTCTGTTACATGCGCACATACAGTACATACACTGACAAACTCTGTAATTACAAGTATTATACTATGTTAACACTTAGCCGTGTGTACCACCGTCAGAATGTGTGTCATGTTTTATTTGTGAAAAGAGAAAACGGCTCATTTTCAGATAATTGATGTAAATCTATTGTGTTTCATATTGTAAGGTTTGACAATGATATGAAAGTTTTAGTTTCTTCTTCTTTGCTCATATGCCCCTTTGTTCCTCTTCATTTACTAGAAAAAATACATTTAAGACTGTTTTATAAGAATATTATCATCCAAAAGAGAGAAAAAACTTGTATTACAAAGTATGTACAGTGAATATTAAAGATGTTCTACGAATTTTACCTAACTCCACTCAATGCCCTGCTAGCTAACTTTGCACAGCGCTTCAGTTTGAGAAGAAATCTAATATTTTATAGTCTGTGGTATCTACACTGTGATCGGGGCTATTAGGACTGTGTGCCACAGGACTCATAGCTGCTGTGTGAATGTGTGTGCGTGCAGGGAAGTCTGTGAGTGCGAGTGCATGCACATATGTGAGTGTGTAAGCAAGTGTGTTATTGGGCTAGTGAAAACAATATGCCAGCCTCACACACACTTGTCCCATTGTGTAGCTAAATCTGTCTCTGTCTTTGTCTCCAGCTCTCTCTTTCTGTTTCTGATCCCCTTACTGGCTTTGTTTTGTTGGGACATACAGGGTAACATGATGGAGTATTGTGTACAGTGACTGGTGTGCCTGAGGCGTGAACTGCAGTGGTAATGGATTAGGAAGGCCTGTCCCAGCCTCACCTGTGGATATTGTGTAAATAGATATTCTATAGATACCAAACAATTAGCAAATATTGAGGAGATTAACTTAGATCAATTTAAGAGATTCCTTTAAGAATATATGAATACTTAATAAAGGTTTTCACTGTAAAACTCTGTTGTGATTTTTTTACATCATAATTATGGTTGGTACTACTTGGCCTGTGAAAACAGTTGCATAATATCTGATTTGGAGGGAGCATGAGCCAAAAAAAGGAAAAATCTGGAAAATGTGTTGGAGGCGGGGCCCCATTTATTCCTAATAAATAAAATGCTGCCGCATGAAGGCAAAAAAAGTTTGACCTCCTGGGTGTAAAATTGCATGGATCTTCCACATAGCTTCCACATCGTGTGCGAGAGTGCACACTGGAGACTTCAAGTTGAGCAGCTAACTTCTAAAATCATTTAATCATACGGCTCTGCTAGACTTTCCAAATCTGACTGAAAGGCGTTAAAAAATGTATGCAGCATTTAACTTGGGAAAAAGTATTTTTGGGTCAGTGTGCATCACATGATGTTGTAATTACACTATGTGCTGTTCCTGGGGGCTTGGAAGGGAGCTTCGAGAAAATTAAAGCTAGAGGGTTTAAAAAGAGATTGAGTTGCACTACGAGAAATGTGGGATCTTGTGGTTTTTAAGTTTCAATACTATAGGTACTAAATGTCGGGGTATCTCAACCGGTTTTTCTGTTTCTTACAAGTTCTCTCACTTTATGGATGTGCTTTAGAAAATTGCTGGAGTGCTCCTTTAAAAGCCCAAAATATGGTTATATTAGGTAGGACATTTGACAGTTATTGGGGACATAAGTGATGATGATACTCCCCATAGAGAGTATATGAGAATATAAGAATATGCTATAGACAGTTTATACCAGGAATTAAAACAGGTCACTTGGAGAAATTGGTAACAATACACAAAACAGCTGTATATTTGCTATAATTATGAATACTGAGTTTAAAAGGCTGCAAGCTGGCTTCGAGCTCATTTATCTGCCGGCAAATACCACATTATACAGTTAAAAGTTCTACAAAGGCCAGTATGAGGACATTGAGTTTGAATATTTTCAAGGTCAGGAATAAATACACTTCTGCGACTAACAATGGTACAGTCTGAGAAAATGGATGTATTTGTTGTAATTACAACATTCTCAGCATGACTGTTTGCCTTAATGGGTTACAGAGAGATTACATAAGAAATTGGTGCACAACACTCAAAATGTGTTTGAGGGCAAAAAAGGAGAAGAAAGAAGCAGAAGACAGCCAGCACACTTTTCTGCTTGATGTGCGCCTCTATTATGCAAGAAAGGACGCTGGATGTTGCCACAGCCTGAAAGCTTAAAAAGAACGGATTGCGGCTTTGAGAGGAAGAGTGGAGTCTGCTCTTCAGCATAAAATAAAACAGAATTCTTTAATTTACTTTTAATGCTAACCTTCGACTTCTGTGATGACGTTGAAAAATCGCAGCATTAACTTTTTAGAAGAGGTTACGCTTAGCCACCATTGTCATCTATTAGTGCCTTGAAACACGAGTAAGAGAGCACAGTTTCTTTGAGACAAAATTTGGTCTTTGAGATTATGAAAGATTAACATCTCACAATAGCCTTTTCATCCAAGTCACATGTCTCAACCACCATAAAGAAAAGAATGCTGTGGGGGAGAGAACCATGAGGGGAAAAAAAGAAAACCCCACATTGAGCAGTTTCGTCTGCAGCTGATGCTTTAAGGCAAAAACAGCAGCAACCCATTTCTTGACGCTCAGATGGGTTTGTCATCAGGAATAGAAAAAGCATAGTTAGAAGCTGTGCGTGGTTCATGGTCCTTATGGGAGTCCTTTAGGGTATCCAGGGTGTCATACGAGGAAAAACTTAATTTTGTCTGACAGCATTTCATTGCAGCAGAATGAGCAAGACCATGAAATCACAGCAGTATTTAGAAGATTTGAATGTGTAGTTTCTTAGTTAAAACTGCTTTCATGGCAGAAACTGTTATGCATCCTGTTTTAAATCACAGTGAGTAAATGTAAAATAGGGTCCCGTAGGACAAACCCATCGCACAATGATGAAGTACCTGGGAAAAGTAATATTTTGGCTCTAAACGCTGTTTTCCCCCGCTGCGTCTCTGATATCCTGACATTTTCACACCTAATGCGGTGAATTAAGGGTTTGCTGTGCGCGAAGTTGTTGATTATTGGATAAGTGGAAAGACAAAGTGGTCTGGGGAGTTTAATTTTGTTTTCCTGTTGAGTTTGAATGAAGCCTGATTTACGACAATCAAATGAAAGTTTCTGCAAATGGGGTCTGGTGGCTTTAGCAAGAGCATGACAGTCTGTTTCTAGTTGAACATAAAGGATCAAATTATTTAACAAGAAGGTTTATTGCTCTGGGAAACCTTTCCATAATGCTGTCAGACACTTAGAATAGCAGTATGAGCGTGTCAGTGGCAAAAACAAGTACTTTAAATGGCCGTACTTTAACACCAGCTGACCACTTCAACTAGCAATACTGTCTGATAGTGTCACAAGGTGCGACTGGAATTGCATGAATTTATTTTGAAAATATAAACACACATCTTGGACACATGTATTAAAGCCTGGGGGTGAAATGCACTGGATGTAATCAAATGTTAATGTTAGCTAGGATGTGGTTGAATGCTAATGTTAGCTAATGTCTAAAAGTAGCTGATGGGTTACCAAAAATGTGGTTTTACCTTGAAATATGGCCAGATGTCACTCCCAATTTCCGCTATGCAGTGTCTTTGCAGTCGACGGTTCAATCAGGAAGCTGTGGAATGATAACAATCTGTTAGATTCCCTAAGTTTATACGACTTTCAACCTGGAACAAGGCAATCTGAGCATGGCATCAGGGGAAAATAGCCATGTGAATATGGTCTATTAATCACTTAGACACATAAAAGAAAACAGGGAAATAAAGTGGTGTAGCAATGACGTATTTTTGTAGGCTAACCCCGAAGTTAGCATCGCCTGGTTCCGAAACGAAAAGCCTATGAGATTTCTTAATTGGATTTTGGCGATATCACTGAAAAAAAGCTCTGTGACATGCAAAAGTTTACGGTACTTACACCTTTTGTTCAGCAGGATAATCTTCACTGATGAACACCACCCTTGTATTTTTTTTCAATACATAAATTACATAATGAAACATAAATTGAATCGCTAGAAGTAAAAAGCTAACGTTCGGCTATAAACTGATTATGCTGCTTGCATGACTTAAACGTTACCACCGCTAAGTGTCTTACACAATTACTAGGCACGTTTTCTGTAAATTGATTAATGTACAAGTTGTACAGTTTAAATTAGAATAATTTGCAACTAAAGTCGGCCTGTAAAGAAGCAGTGAGTAGAAGAGTCTCTGTGTTCGGTCTGTTGTCCCATTTAGCCACCTAAGACACTGCATTAATATTCAATTGTGGGACATTTAAAGATTTATTTTCGAACAAAACACTTAAATATCTTAATCCTGTGACCCTATCTCAAGATTCTTACCGAAGACCACCTGGGTTCAACAAGCTAAAGCACTCTTTGGTCAATGCTGGACCAGTTACAGTACGTGTTGTCACCATTAGTAACATACACAAACAATAGGGACCCAGCTTGAAAAATACCGAACTTAACTTAACTTCCTCTACCTGCCATTTCCTCCTCCTCTCTTTAACTGGACTGTACCTTTAAGACGTGCACCGCGGGGGGGAGGAGGAGCGGGATTCAAACCGTCTAGCCCCGCCTCTGCTGCCTGTCATCGCGGAAACAGAAACTAAACATCAGCCAAAACAAAATGGGTGCATCGCTGGACACTCCGGCGAGGTGTCCTCTGTGCAACGAGCTGACAGGGTCCCCCGTCACCCTGAAGTGCAACCACCGCTTCTGCCAACGATGTATCGGAGACTTGTGGAGCGTCGCCCCGAACGGGCCGTACCACTGTCCGGAGTGGAGGTGTAAGACGGTGTACCAGACTCTGCCGTTTGATAGCAGCTTGATACGGCCGCACATCAGCAGCCAGCGTGCTCAGCCTCGGAGCACCGCAGGTAAATAAAAACTACACTCTGTTAATGTTGGACTGAAAAGTGGCCGAACACATGTTAGTGTAGATAACGTAGCTCGTTAACGTTCGTGTGCTCACTCTCACGTGATAAGATATTTATACCATCCCGAGCTAACTTAGTACTTCATATTAAGGTCTGTGCTAATGCTAGCTAACCTGATTCTGTAGGTGTTTGGTTATTTGTGGTTATCTGGCATCCTGACAAAACTTCCTCCCACGTCCTCAACGCTTTAGCATTATATTCACATATTTAAAATGTTTGTTTCTTTTTTTAAAAGGCAGCTCTTTCTCAGTATTACAGTAGTGGTGCTCTATGTTCCTTTACTGTTAACATTACGACCAAAGTTTGTTGTTTGCTATTATCAGTAAGGGCAAAGGTTGACCACTTTATGTCATGTGTTCATGTAACGTTAGTTGTCCTGTTTGGCATAAATCATCAACACACTTTCCTCATTATATCATTTGTACTTGACAGCTTATGATGTCCAAGATCAGTATCTATGTTCATAATGACAGTATGATTAATTGCTCAGTCGTTAGTCTATTAAATGTTAACAACAACAAAATGTCCCAGAGCCCAAAGCAATGTCTTCAAATTTAGTGATGAACGATATACTACATACTGGACCAATAAAAAAAAAAAAAAAAGGGGGTATTTATTGGTACCTGTGAAATTTTGGCCAATAATATGAAGCCAAATTGCTTTCAGTGCCTGAAAAATATTGATCATCTACACACTGAGATACCACCAATATACACTGAAGAAGAAAAGGAACAAGCGCAGATAGCTTTTGTCAAGCTCATGACAGCACGCAGTATAAACTAAAACGATAAACATGTTATTACCAGTGTTGGTGGACATCTTAGCCTTTATTACCCTCAATGTGCAGAAAGTATCTGCTAAGACATTTCACCAAAATTTGAAATAATCAGTTGTTATCAGCGTTGGCCATGAGAGAGGGCAATCATAGGTTATTGGTATCAGCTGAAGAAAATCCCTATTGTTCTTCTTTTGTTCCACCAATACTCCAAAGACTCACTCACAAAATGACTCTTCAGTCCTAACTGACAAGAAACAGTAGCAAGCCCTCACATTCAGCAAATAATAGAAATGTTTGCAAAAAAAAAATGCTTTAAAGGAATGATTAATTATCAAAATAGTTGGCACACTAATTTCCTTTCATCAACTGATTGTCTCATTGTCATAGCTTTGGCTTATAAGACAGAATCCATCCATCCATCCATCCATTATCTTCCGCTTATCCGGGGCTGGGTCGCGGGGGCAGCTGTCTGAGCAGATAGGCACTGTTTGACCCACCAAAAGTGAAACAGCTCTGTGGGCAGTAAAAGTTGAGTGTAGATGTGATAAGCAAAAGGAAGCCAGTAAGTGTTTTTTGTGCTAAGTGCTAAGTCAACAGTCTCTCTGACCCCCTTTCCTTTTTTGTATTCTGTTTTAAAAGGTGCATCCAGTAACAATGATGGAAACACATCGGATCCAGCATTGAGGAGGCCCTCAATCACCAGCCGACTTCTCGGGAAGAGAAAGGCCAGTACACCCGCAGCAGAGCAACCTGACACAAAGCGATCAACTGTGGAAGTGCCACGGTCCAGTGAGCAGTCCAATGACACAGAGACCCCAACCACTTCATTCTCAAACTCCATCTCAGATAAACCCACGCAGTCGACTACTGTGGAGACATCTATGGAGATAGTGAACCCAGAATCTACTCAGTCTGAGCGTGGTGACGCAACATCCTCCAGCAACAACTCTAACAGCAAAGCAGCACCAGCAGGTGGAGTGCCACATGATGTCCCAATCCAGCAGAACGAGCATAAATCCAAAGAAGTCGTCACATTGGATGATTCTGACAGCTCTGATGAAGTAGATCTATGCGATGCACCTCCTCCTGCAACCCCCAAGAAAGACGCACAAGTGGCAGAATATGCTGCTGCAAAGACACGTGAATTACCTGCAAAGTCCTTTCCTGGGGCCTCAACTCCAGGTAAAGACAAGTCTCCTACAATGTCCATCAAACATCCTGCAGCTGCTTCAGAATCCCCAACACGTTTTGGTGTCTTCCACCGGTCAGAGAGCAAAAGTGCCAGCCCTGTACCCTGCCATTACTGCCCTAAAGCTGGGTATCAGTCCGCTGTGAAGACTTGTCTGGTTTGCGGAGCTTCCATGTGTAACGAGCACCTGCGTCCACACCTGGAATCCCCTGTCTTTCAGAATCACACCCTGGTCCCTCCGATGGAGGACATTTCTACCTGGAGGTGTCAGGATCACCAGGAGATAAACCGAATCTACTGCCGACAGTGTGGAGTGTGTGTGTGCACAGTGTGCACTGTCATCGGCTCGCACCGAGACCACGTCTGCATCAGCATCAGGGAGGCAGAGAGAGAGCTCAGGGTAAGTGGAGACTTTGCAGCACCATATATACTGTACATATACAGTACTTTGTGTTAAAGTTGTGTTGTGTTATAGATGTAAACACAGCCCTAGCAATAAAAAAGTGATTTTTAAACTCTTTTTCCACAGGGGAACCTAAAAGAAGAGATTAAACAACTTCAGGAGGCTGAAGAGCAAATGAAGAACAGAGTGACTGAACTCGCACAGAAGAAAGAGACCTTCAAAGTAAGAGAGTTAATTCTATAATTCCCAATAAGGCGTTCATGTTTTTAGGTTAGTTGCTTAGAATTAGGGCTGCAACGTAGATTATTTTCATTATCAAGTAATCTGCAGATTATTTTACCATCAAACTTTTATTCTATACAATGTCAAAACATTGTAAAAAATGCTCCACACAATTTTCCAAAGTCCAAAGTGACGTCTTTGAATTTCTTCAACCAGCAGTCCAAAGGACTCAAATAAATGAACCTTGAACCATTTTACAACAACAGGGTTGCAAAACGAAACTGAGTTTAAATCCCTTTATGCTACATCAAGAAAAAAATAAACTTTTTCATAGAGTGGACTGATGATGATGAATTGAGTAGTCTCACAGCCTGAGGAATAAAGCTGCTCTGTAGTCTTGTGGGACAGCAGCAGATATTTCTATATCTTTTGTCCGATGGCAGCAGAGTCAACAGACTGTGGCTGGTTGGGTGTTGTCTTTTAGCATCCTTTTGGCTTCATGCAGGCATCTCATTAATTTATTATCATAAAGGATAAAGAAAAGAAGCAAATCCTTACATTTAAGAAGGTGTAACCAGCTAATGTTTTTTTCCATAAAAGATAAATTAATTAGCTAAATAGTAGGAAACTAATTTTCTGGTAATATGATACTAGATGTTAGGATGTTAGAGCAGTTGTATGTATAGCATTTATCATATATCATTTATTCATGAAGATCTAGTGACTTTAGTGAATATTACTAACTTTTATTATTGCTTAGCCTATAAGCTAATGATTCTAAAGCCTTGAAAGTGCCGCCAGTGTGACATATATACTTTATTACGCTATATCCAACAACTAGGTTTGATTAGCTTCAAATGGATAAGACACTCACTGTATCAAGGCTTTGAAGACTTGTTCTCATTTATATGATTAGTCCTCAAAAAAAAAAGAGTAGAATTTGATGAAAAGGTAGCCAGCTTATTTTTAAGTCGATATATAGTGATCTCCACTGTACATCTTGAGTTATTTTGCTTGAGAGAACATAATCTTAAATTTAGGTTTTCATCTTTCTGTAATGTTGGTTGCATGGTAGACCAATTACTGAACATGAGTCTTTTTACTGCCATCAGAACAGACTTTTAGTAATCGATACCATTGCATCACATGACATTGATTTACACTGTGTCTATCCAGGTGGTTTTAAGTGAGGCCCGAGCGGGAGTGCAGCAGCAGTACGGAGCCATCAGAGAAGCCCTGGAGCAGGAGGAGCAATCAGCTCTTCAGTGTGTGACGAAGGAGGAGAGCAGGGTTCTGGGGGGGCTAGAGGAGAAACTCGGCCACCTCAGGAGCTCCCTGCAGTCCGTCCAGCAGGGCCTCCACACGCTGGAGGGGCTGGCTGATGCCAAGGGAGACAAACGCATTCAGGACCAGGCTTTCATTATGGTGTGTACGCTGTTAGGCGACAGACATGTTTGTTTATTTTAAAAAAGATTTACTGTTTGATTGTAAACATTAACACAAGGAAATGTCTTTTTTTTCCCCATGACAGGAATACAGCAAGACTGCCCAACTGTAAGTCATCTCTGAACTTCAGCCTAGTTGCATGTAAAGTGGTTATTAGTTTTAAATGTCGATACCTAAATTAGTCACCGACAAAGCATCGCTTCAGTAGACTGCCTGTAAAGTCCTTAAGGATCAGTTCGCATTTATCACAAACAAACTCATTTTCTCACCTACCTCTAGATGAGTGACGTCCTCATAGTGCTGTGTGATTTGATGATACAGGAAAAATAATACACACAAATATAATAATTGTATGAATTACATTACAGCCCACAAACAAAACTACAATTAACCTTTATGTGGTTTGGCTTGATGCGTAAATCTCAAAGATGGAATTAAAACTATCTACACAGATAGATACCACAAGAGGTTAGAGAAAAATGGGTTATTGTCATTTTGGTGAACCAGCCCTTTACTAGTTTTGTCTCCATATGAAACTACTCGCATGAATTTAAGTTTATCGGGTAGGTCTTTCTGCTCTATTATTTACTCTGCTCTTCTTCACCAGGGCTAGTAACATGGGGATCTGCGTGGACCAGTTTGAGGCTCCAGAGGAAGTGGATCGCGCCCGGATGAGATGTCTGCAGCGGTGGACCGAGAAACGGCTGGACACGGTTGTCATCACCGTGCCAGGAAAAGACAGAGACCTCTACAGACTGCTTTGTGAGTGGAGTGTTTTATTTATACCGACACCTGTTTATTTTCCGTTCAGGGATGAATCGCAGCTAATTATGACTAAAGGCATCCTGTAGGCCCAAATGTGGCACCATCGATAAGTCTTAAGGCTCTCATCTAAATTCTCCTTTAATTTCCTTTCCTGGGTTCAGATGGTAGCATCCCCTTCTTGGATGCAGATACAGCCCATCCCAAGCTGCAGCTGTCTGATAACAACAGGAAGGTGACCTACAGCGAAGTCCAGCAGGCCTACACAGACCACGAGGCTCGCTTCAGCTCCTTCCCACAGGTCCTGGCCTCCTGCGCCCTAGAGGGGGGTCGCTGGTACTGGGAAGTGAACGTGGCTGTGGATGAGGGTCGCTGGAAGGTGGGGCTGTGTGAGGGTCAGATGGAGAGGAAAGGCCAGAAGGACAGCTCTCGGCTGGGTTTCAACTCCTTTTCCTGGTGCCTGGCCTGTGACAGAAAGAAGGTGGAGGCTCTGCATAACAAGGTGGCAGCTCCTGTGGATGCAGACCAGCTGCAGAGGGTTGGAGTGTTCCTCGACTTTGAAGAGGGTATTTTATCATTCTTTAATGTGGCACCAGGGGGCAGTCTAGCTTTAATGCATTCCTTCAAGCACAGGTTTACTGATCCTCTTTACCCAGCCTTGTCTGTGTCTAAAACACACCTGGCCATCTGTGATCTGTTCCAGTCATAAACCATAAAATACTGGCATGTCAGTTCTGCTGAATATTAGAGAATACATGAAAGGACTGTGCCTTTTCATAACCCAGATTCCCAAAAAGTTGGGATGCTGTGTAAGATATAAACAAAAGGGGGATGCCATTATTTGCAAACAGAATGTCAGAATCAGCATATATTGAAGTTAAAGTTGATGAAGGAAATAGTAATCATATTGTTTTTGTACTTTTTTCAAAGAGTTTATTCAAAAAATAGATTAGCAAATGTCAGAGAAGCAATGTTTTCCAGAGAAGGATTTTTCAGTTTTACTTGGCATGTCAGTGCAGAAGGGATTTGCATTTCCATTTCAACAGGGCAACCTCATGAAGGTATGTCTCTAACTAATGACATGCTTTTCTTGTGTAATGGTCTAAGAATACAGCTGTAAATTCTCCTTCTTCTGCAGTACTACCAAAAAATAACTGCTAAGAAAATCCACTAATCTGGTGGCAAACACATTTTTAATTTTCCTTAAATGTTTCTCATAAAAGTCCTTTTGTTATTTAGTTATTTAAAAGCTTTAAATATGAAGCAGCAAAATCAGGAAACTTCGGGTTTTCACCTCATTTGTACCAACTCCAGAGGGGGTCTATCCTGGGCGTAACCTGGCCCAACTCAAAAATCCTCAACTGTGTCCCTACTTTTTTGGAATCACGGTTATGTATGTTAATATCATGTCATCAGCATCATTTCAAATGTGTGGATTTGTAAACTTCTCTGGGATTATACTTTTGTCATGCACTGTACATAATGCTATACTTAAATGTGATTTTTACATGATAGAACTGGAATTGTACCATGCCAGAAAGGCTGATCATTGTAAACTTTTCATGCTGCAACATTTTAAACAGTGGTCGCATATTTTTGGTATCAGGATTTTACCTTTTTATATGTTTTTAATATTAGGATGCCAGTGAACAAATGAGCAAGTTTTTACATTTGTGCAGATCAGTAAGGAGTAGATTTGTATCATGATTCCGTTTAGATATTGTGTTAAAATGTCCTTTATATCCCCTTTTTATCCCCTTTTTGAAACTTCTTTCACTCATAATAAAATGTTAAAGATTCAAAAGCAAAGGAAAACCGGCGTCACGTCTTTCCTTTATACTTCCTGTTTGTTCAGACAGAAACAGCTGTGTGAGTGCATAGTGTATTTCCACTCAACAGGTGATAGTTAGTACCTTTGAACTATCACTGCCCCCAACACATGAGAGCTTTACCGACAACAAACACTGCCTTTGGCACAAACTCCTTACAGCATCACGGGTTGCTACTGCTGTTCAAAGCAGCTGCTTTCATTTAACAGTAGCAGCTACTGCTACTGTTAAATGACTCTACTCCATGTGAGCTCTGAGGCTCATTTATTTTGACGGGCGGTCTGTAAGGCTGACATCACTGAGAGGGATCAAAGCGGCTTTTTACATACACTCCTGGATGACTGGTAGAGCACCTGCATGCCGGAGGTTAAGGGACAGCTGGCTGTGGATCAAGGTTACTCCAAACTTTTGGGCTAATTAAGTAGCAGTCAACAGGCTGCGTGGGAAGCAGGTTGATGGCTGTCAGAGAGACACTGAGAGAAATGGTAGTTTTAAGTATAGTGTATGCTGTAGTTGTGAGCATACTGAGCATATCAAGATACTCCAAGAGATAACAGCACAATCGACAAAACATAACAGTGCAATACAGTTTCTACTGCAGATGAAACTATCAAAATGCCTTTGTACACTGCTCTTAAAAAATGAGCATATCTCATACACTGAAATATGAATGGAGTTTAATTAAAAAACAAAATTTTAAAATAAATATTCAAAGAAATATTTAGTTCATGTTTCTACATTAAGACATTTTTTGGATCAATATGTTTTGATTTTTTATTCAGTAAACGTTGATGAAAAATGTAAAAATTCATTATGTTAAATATATTCTACTTGTTTATTACATTATTTTAAAACTTATTGTTTATTGACTTATATAATCTTTTATCTTAGGTTGTACAGGTTTCGGGTGAGTTGGAGAGTTTTTTCAGGTTTCTACATTTAGAAATCTGTTGGATTTTTTTTTTCATTTTTTTATTCAATAAAGATTTGACAACATTTTTTGACAGAATTTCAATACTTTAATCATTTATAATTGTTTATTGCCTTAAATATCCTTTAAGCTTAGGTTGTACAGGTTTCAGGGATATTAAGCATCTGAAGATACTATAAATAACATCACAATAAGCAAAATTACTAATGTAGAAAACTGGCAGAGTTCAAAGGGGTTAAAATCTGCTGGAACGATGGTAATAAATGTACTTGAAGTACTTTTGAACAGGACTGAATAAAAAGTCTTAATTGAGATGTGCAAGAGGGCTTTGTAAGGTCCATCCAACACCTGCAATTATTTTCTCATAGTTCAAAACTAATATCAGCAGAATGTCCGACCTCCTTTCTGACAGGCTTTCATTTGACATCATTTCAGACACACTTGCATCCGCACAGGTGCACCAGTCGACCATGGCGACAGTTTCGCACTCGCAGCCACAGGACAGTCGAGAGAGGTAGTCAGAAATCCTCTGCGGGTTGTCCTTTCTTCTCTCTCACTCTCTTCTCACTCTCTTCATGGAGGCGGGATACTAGACATGTCTTTGACGAGGAGAGCTTTAATAGTCAGGATGATTAAATCCCCTTCTCGCTGTCTGTCCAATATTCTCTCTCTCAATGTCAGATAGGCTCCTACAAGCTTCTTCCAGACGTGTTACCAGTAAATTAAACGAGCTAATGACTTATGGTATGTTGGCAGGGAACAATTTGTCACATATTTATTTAGGAATAAAATGTAGGTGATGAAGCACCGAGCTCTAGACAGCTACTGTACATCGGCTGCTAATGGGGAGTCACTAAATAAAGGTGTAGAGTCTTCATTAGTGATCCCAAGAGTCCCCGAAGGTATCTACTTGTCAAAATGTGATAAGCCCCCTACGGACTTCTTGTGCCGCTGTGGTGAGATGCATTGTGTCTAAGAGGGATCTGCAAAAGAGTCAAATTCCTAAATTACAGTGTCAGAGGCATGGCGGTGTCCAGTGATGAATTACTCGGAGGATGCGGCCTATAGCTGAAAAGCCACCGAGTTATGGCAACAGGAAGGTTCTGGGGGGGAATAACAGGTTGATTTACAGTAATATATTGTTCAATTCCTGTGCTGCTCTCAAAGGCAAATAAACAGGGAGATTAGGAGGATAGGGCCAGGCAAAATGTGCTATTTGGGTGCTATTTGCTTTTAACATCAATACTTAATTAAGGAGAATCTGAACTCATCCAACTATAAAGGCTAGTCTTACATTCATCTCATTTGTTAGTGCGGCAAAGGCCTTTCTTCTCAGAGCAGCGCGGTAAGTAGGGCAAGTGGGTTTCATTTGCCTTACTAGGCAGCACTCTCCTTTAGATTGCGTGCTTTTATCTCTCATCTTTGTCGTCAGGATGGAAAGTGGAGTGACATAGAATTGCAGAGGTCAGAGACGTTCCAGCAGATGGTTGGCAGCGAGCCTCCCACTCAGGCTCCTGTCTCCTTATTGCCACAAAATGTCACTCTTCTCCGGTTGGAGCGTTTTCGATTTTGTCGCTGACCTCGTGTCAGGTTAAGCGATTTCGTGTTTGCTTTGAGATTTCGATACACCGCACCGTTTGATGCAGGCTACTGACCATCAAAGCCTAATTTTCTGTATTTTTCTGGAGGTAATGGTGACTGTGCAGCACAGACTGCAGTTTCGCTCCCGGACTGGGAACAGGCGCCAATTCAATCCCCATTCTTCCATGTGAAAATCTGGCCCCGAGTCAACCTTTACCTCCTGGGTCGAGATCAGCCAAACGCGCTGATTTGAGCCCGTTCAGCTCGCAAAATGTTGTATTTATAGGTAACCAAAAAAGACCCAGTCAGTTGGTGTTTCAGCTCAAAATCTCACTAAAGATTAACTCACTAAACTCTTACCATTTAAAAATGGTTAATGGGGTGCTTTTTGTTATTCAAATTAAACAGGTTATCTGTTTAAATGTTTCACAAGTTTGGGGACCTGTGAAGTTAGATGTTATATAAAAAGCTAGATGTCGCCAAAAATCTGCCTTTTCATCCATCACATGCTCCCAATCTGTAGTTTTGAAAGATTAAACACTGTTGAAACCAACCACTCAAAAGAATATGTCACCCGTTCAACAGTGACGGCTCTTTTAGGTGTTTTTTAATCATTTTTAGACAACACAGACCTGCTACAGCTATGAGCTATATCAATACTTCTCTGTGGGATAAAATCATAGCCGGTGTTGTTTTTCTGTCGGATTTGTTGATGATACGAAAGGATAAATAAGTAGTGTCATTTTTGTCTGGATATGATAAAGCTGGAGCACACTGAGGACCTCCTGTGATCTGCTGCTAGGATACTAATATATATGCAATTCTCTTTTTAAAGAGGTTTGTATTCCCATGTGTAAACTTCAGTAGTTAAGTATCAACAAATTGTTCTTTAAAAAAAAGGATGGCAACTGCTCTACCTCTCAGAGCGGATAGTTGCGGTTAACGGGTTTGTTATGCATGAGCAGGAACCCCTCCACTGCCTGCTGGCCAGCTGGATAAGTGGCCTGCGAGATGATTTCTGCCCTCTCTGGAGGAAGATGTCGTCCTGTCACTCCATTAATGAGTATATGCCTTCTAATGAGCACAGGCCCAAATTAGAGTACAGACAATTACTTCATAGCTCAAGTTCCAGACTGTGTTCGATGACGATTAATGGAAGTAAATGCTTTTACTCAACTGTGTTGCCCTCTCTTGGTGTTGCTAGAGAATTAAGCCACCCATCTCTCTCTGGATAATTAGGTAAGTATTTGGAGTGATGTCATCTTTTTATGAAGGCTGTAGTCCTAGTTTTGCACCACATTTCATTAAAATTCTCAAAGTTTGTAAAACCATCTGGATTAGAAAAAACTAATTTAATAACTAATTTTCCAACTATTTCCTCTTCAAAACAAATATGTTGGCCTAAGAAGGACCCGTGTCCTTTCTCAGCCTGCACATGGAATTATCAGTTACACAGGGTCTCTGCGCACCCTCAGAAAGTCTTAGATTTGATTTTAGAAATATTATACTTTAAAAAGAGACTCTGTGTAACCTCTGTGTTAGCGGAGCAGCGAGCCACTGAGACAAAGCACCATGGTCACATCCTTTGAACAGTTGTGGAAAATCCAACCCCAGTTCTCCACAAAGAAACAGTCCAGCAGCTTTGAACAACTTTTTAAAAAATCGTCCAGGGTCTTGTTTAGGCAACTAGGAGAGAGACGGGGAAGGTCTCATTGTTCATGCCACCTTATAATCTGCACACATATGGCCAAAAAAAGGTGTTTAGTACATGCAGGTTACACAGAGCCCCTTAAAAGTCATTTGATGGTCTGAAATGTTGTGCTCATAAAATATTCACAAGTACCAACCCAGTCACCAGGATGAAATGTTGGCACTAATGTTTCTTGCAAACCACACCTCAAATTTGCATGTCAAAGGACAGGTACTGTAGTGACATGTCGACAAAACATGTCGTATAACGTTCAGATTTAATATTCGCTACCTGACTTTCCTTTTTTTTCCGGATTTGGACAACAAAGCTGCCAAGCCAGCAGTCACAGTTTGAGGACTGCATTTCAAGATTTGTAAGTATGACATCCATTCTTAAGGAGACCTTAGGACAAACTCAAACCGTGTTTGTGACAACTAAAAACAGATATTTTTGACTGCAAGTCAGGACACCTGCAGCCGTGTTTCTGGCGACAAAAGGTGTTTTTAACAGTAGTGTTTTTGGCAAACAAAACAGGTATTTTAAGCCAAAATTTGATGTTCTCCTAAAGCTAACCAAGTGTTTTTTTATGTCTAAACCTAACCAAGCACAGCCTTGTGACAAGTGAATACATGAAAATTTAACCTAAAGAAACCTAAAGCTGCAGCATAAATAAATGTAAAGCTTTATCTAATTTGTGGTTTTGCAGCAAAGTAATCAGCCAACATTTATGCTGGTGATTGGGTTGCACATACACACCCTCTAAAATAAGATAATCTCTTATCAGTCCAAATGCTACAGCAACAAATGGGATCGCACAATAGTAAGAAGCATCAGTAAAAAAAAAGCAAGAAATAATAGATAAGTGCAGGCATTGTTGCACAGTTTAGTGTACACTGATATTGCACGAGTGAACTGAGTCACTTTGGTGTGTGGTCTGACAGCAGCAGGAAGAGAGGAAGGAATGCTGTGCAAGTATTTACCCC
>OMLP01039700.1:0-11093 GCA_900302685.1 Spondyliosoma cantharus | reverse complement strand
TCATGAACTCTCACATGTAATAAGAATTACTTTTCAACTTCTTTTAAAACATTCAGAACCCATAAAATCATATTTTAAAGTCACACAGAAGTTATTTATACATTTTAATATCTTATTCATCTCAAAATATTTCATGCAAATTTGAACTTCTTAACATGCCATTTTATCTTTAACTTGTTACCAGGAGAGAGAGAAAAAAAAATCTTTTTTACATAACATTGGCCATTGCTAATGACATACACAGTAATTAATCTAGCATACTTTGATTAAATAAATCAATTCAAGCTAAAATTTAAGAGTCTATAATTAGGCTATACTGAGCCTGATCTATTTATACCAGAGACTTTCTTAAAATTAAGTTAATACCTTTTAGAAAAATGTCATCTGGGGTAAAACTCCCTCTGCTACCCAGATTTGCATTTGTATAGCTCACCACATTTTCATTTACATGTTAAAGCCTCCCCTAGAATTAGGGGGAGGGGGGTCATGGGGGGACAACTGCCAAGCAAGGTACACGTCAATTTCTGACAATTCACGGTGTTGCCTGCAAATTGCCGTGTGCAGTCGTAAACCTGAACTTCCACGACAATCTACTCTGCTGCTTAATGACGACAAGCCCACTTTTCATGCTGTGAATCTGTCAGGACTGGGGACCAGAACTCAAATGCAGACTCGAGTTGATGTTCGGACACGAGAGGGTTTATTGAGAATTGCACAAAAACAGGTTGAGGTTGGCGTGACAGGTGTTTCCGTGGCGTCCGTGAGTGGAGGTGCCGTTCAGGCTCCAGGGCTCGAGGTCGGCTGCACAGGCAGGCAGACTGGAACACAAGAAAGCACAAACTACATTCACATACACACTGAGTGGGAGGCCCGGATCACGACCTGTTGGTCGTGACAGAATCATTCTCTGAATCATTCAGGTGTTCATTGGCAAACTTCAGACGGCCTGTACATGTGCCTTCTTGAGCAGGGGGACCTTATGGGCGCTGCAGGATTTTAATCCATTACGGCGTAGTGTGTTACCAATGGTTTTCTTGGTGACTGTGGTCCCAGCTGCCTTGAGATCATTAACAACCTCCTCCCGTGTAGTTCTAGGATGATCCCTCACCTTTCTCATGATCATTGATACCCCACGAGGGGAGATCTTGCGTGGAGCCCCAGACCGAGGGAGATTGACAGTCATTTTGTGTTTCCTCCATTTTCAAATAATCACACCAGCAGTTGTCTCCTTCTCACCCAGCTTCTTGCCTATGGTCTTGTAGCCCATTCCGGCCTTGTGCAGGTCTACAATCTTGTCCTTGATGTCCTTAGACAGCTCTTTGGTCTTGCCCATGATGGAGAGGTTGGTGTCTGATTGATTGATTCTGTGGACAGGTGTCTTTTATACAGGCAGCAACCAAAGCAAAGTCAGACTGGATGGACTTAAAGTGTGGTCTCTTCTTCAAGAGTCCACTTCTTTGATCATAACAACATTTTTGATTGTCTCTCAAAACAACCAGCCTCTGAACTTTTCTTGTTTGTTCAGTTTCATGAGAGCCATTTTGACCAGTGCTTCTGTATCTTTTGCCAGATGACAGCAGGGTGAACATACTTCAGTATCTAGTATCCTTTGTGCTCTGTGCAGATATCAACTGCTCTGTAGATGGGTACCAGTGATGTTCTGACCTGCAACAGAGGCTTTTTGTACAGGGCCGTGCATGAACCTTGCCAGTTTGTGAGTAAGGATGCTTTCTATTGCTCCTCTGCAAAAGTTGATGCACATTTGGCATCAGATTTTTATCTTAACAAGAGTCTTTAACAAGGTGAGCATTTTCTGTCCTCTTTTTCTTTTTTTTTTCTCCAGGGTGGCAATGTGTGATGACTATGATCATGATTCTCTGTGACTGCTGCCAGCATTTTGTGTGGCCCTTGTAAGTTTTACGTTAGCACCATGTAATGTAATTTTTACACTTTTCACTTAATATATAAATGAGTTCACATGTAGTGAGCTTTATAGTTGCTGATTTGCAGAGCAGAGCTTACTGTTGCCTCAAGTTTCCAGTCTTTGTGTTAAGCTACACTAGCCTGCTGCTAGCTGTAGCTTCCTATTGAAAGCTACAACAAAGAAGTTTGAATTTTTGTTGATTCTGGTGAGAAAAGATGATGTGGGGTGAAACAAAGGAAACTTTGTAGTGCTGTACCACCAGACTAAAGCAGCTTCTGTCCTGAGGCTGTGAGACCACTCAATCAATCCTCAACGAGCACTCAGCACCTTACATTTTTTTATTTTATTTTTTTTTTTTTATTTCATGACTTATCCAACCAGGACAAATCTGAGTCTGACCCAGACATTAAGAATAGCTGACAATTATACAGAAATAGCCAGTCTTTCAGCTAATGGTCTCCTTTGCTTATGTAGGTAGTATAGAATAGAGCATCAGTATTAAACTGAGACTGTTTCATAACCAGTTTAAAGCTCAGAGTATTATGTTGGGCAGCGGTTTCCATCCCTATATATCTAATAAATGATTAAATTTTATAGAAGTGAAAAGCGAAGAAAAAACCCCCAACAGATATGGGAAATAACAGCACAGGCTAATAGAGGCTAATAGACATATCCACTATGGTTTCATGCATAATAATAATTGGTCATAAGAATCAGCATAAGGTGTCTAATTGACACATATCATCAGTGGACCTACTGTTTTGGTACACTTAACTCAATGAAATCAATTTCTGCACATCAGTCAGTAGCACAATACGCCCACAGAACAGTGAGGTGGCCATATGACAATCTATTTTTTCTTTCTTTTCTTTTTTTTCCGCTGCAGAAAGCCGGCAGAAGCTGCTTTGTTGACAGGCTCCCTTGCTGAATCTGGGTTGGCAACAAAGAATGTCTTTCATCCTCAGTGGCTGCGTTGCTATCTGCAGGAGCCTGCAACCTTCCCTTATCTAACTCCAGATAAAGCACTTTATCATTCAACAGTTTACCACTACCAAAGCCAGAGGATTCAAGGCTTCTTCCCTCTCAAGTGAAGAACTGTTTAAGATGCAGCTCTTCACATTTATAGCAACACAGAACTGTGCACAGTCCCAGTCAATGGAATTTTAACCTTAACCAGTTTAGATTCTCACACTGCCATTTGAGTAAGGAAAAAAGGATGGTGTATTGCTTCCGATATTTGTCTGAAGTGGCAATTTTAGTTATTTCCCCACATATGCAAGCAATGTTGAGCTTAGAGCTCAAGACCTTTGGTCTGATTGATTGTGGTCTTAGATGCTTGCTGAAAAGGTACATTGGAGTTAGTGATTTGATTAGTGAATTTAGTTTTAGTGGACCAAAACTAAAGACAGTTGGTCTGGTTAGGGTTGCAATCACATTGAGTAAATCCTCCACAGTGATACCAGGACTGCTCATATTACTGTTAAATATGGGATCCATGATTCTCCAAATCCACAATTCAATTCAATTTTCGATTTTAGGGTCACGATTTCATTTGATTTGAAGTTAAAATAAAGAAATCATCACTGACCGCTTTGCTTCATCTAGATTTGTAAAGATGAACAAATCATTGCTTTTTTGCCCTTCTTTTACATTTTCAAATTGATCTTTAAAACAATAGGGGTATTTTAGGCTGACAACAGCCTGACTTAATTGCAGTACTGCCTTTGAATTCAGTAATCAGTTGAAACTATTAAGGCTCCCTCTCACTCCCATGTTGACCACTTTCTCTATCTGTGGTTGCAGTGTTGTATTTCTATGCTGGCTTTAAGTGGACATGTTGGCACCACAAATATCTGAAACGAGTTCTCATAACCTTTCTCTATGATGATAAAAAATCATTCTTGACTAAGTTACACACACCTCATATGGTCTCAGAGTTCCAATTGGTAGTTTTTTTATTTTGTATTTGTTTATTTCAAAATATTTTGAAGTCATAATGAAAAGACTGAGCAGTTGCAGGGCGGGTCAGGAGTGATATTATCTCAGCTGTACATGCTCCCTCCCAAATGTTGATGGTCAGACAACAAAAACGTTGTGTAAAATACCAGAGAATCATGAGACTTTATTATCTAGACTAGCATTATACTAAATATATGACTAATTGTGTCATATATTGTTGCTGTTCCTAACACTACTACAACTACTGCTAATATTTGGACTATTGCTTATTTCACAACCGCCACTACTGCTGTTATTCCACTGTAAATACTGCCAGGACCAAATCTGTTACCACCATTTGCAAGCATCTCCCATAGCTACTTGTTAATTATAGAAGTGATTTGGGTATAGTCCCTGACACATCAAAGTGACATCAAGTTGTTATTATGTATGTCAAAGTTATTATGATCGAGCAGCATTTTGTGAAACCACTCTTGCTAACATAGCCGCTACTAATCAAGAATCTCTAATAAAAAGTCGCACATGACACTGGTAAAGAGGCAGAAAAGAGGAGAACAATAAGGATTAACATAATTAAATGGGTCAAACCATGAATACTACAGCAACAAGCTGAAGGTCTTCCCTTACTTTTTTCTGTTTCTTTATCATGCACTGAACAGCCATTGAGACATACTCAATTGGCCAAAAAGCCTGCAAAATGGGCCGACAAGGGGCGACCAGTGCCAACAGTGCAGGACACACTGCACCGATTAGAGCAGGGCTGTCCCAGGTGGGGCCCACAGGCCCATTTTGGCCTGCCATAAGGTTCAATTTGGGCCACCACATGTTTTAAGCAAAATAAAAAAAAGTCAATTTAAAATTTTTAAAATGTTTATGCTGTTTTTTGAGAAGTAAAATGTTTTTTGAATATTTAATGCATCCCTTATTATTTTTCTATTTTTCATAATCTGATCACAGATGTTTGGACACCAGTGAACCAGAGCCACAGACACTTAACGACGGCCCTGACAATGCCCAATGGCTGACTATCAGGCTGGTGTGTGAGCTGGCCTTGAGGCCCAAAATTATATGTTATATTAGTTCTTTCAAATGTGGCGATGGAGAATACACTTTTGTTTGTTCACATTTACAAATGCTGCAGAGGTTTGTCAGTCTTTACATGGTCATTCTGACCATGAGTCTGGCTTACCGTGACACATGTGGCAGCTCCCAAAACTGAAGCCTTAATAACCTGATCGCCCCCTGATGGTTGGCTGCAGTATAGGACTAATAACTCCAAAGTGTCTGTCATTTGAGGAAGCTCTTATCACACTGATGTATGTACAAAATATTCACATTTATGCTACATTTGGTTTTCTTTAGTTGGTGCATGCTGTATAAAGGGGGTAAAATATGATTGACACAACACCTGCCCACAATTGAGTCAGACGGGTGGCTGGGCTGTACCGGATACCCCTACATTTATGTCAGCGGTACAGTATGGCAGCATTGGAATCGAGGATAATTTAGCTTCATTTTTCATAGTGGGAGGAAGTGGAGACGTGTCGTCCATTTTTATATATGTCAATGAAGAGAACCATGTTTTTCCAACATTTCCTACAAATGGTGCACACTATTGGACAGTGAGTCCTCGCCAGCTTTTATTGTGTTGCTCTTGTTAATATTCACAGGACAACTGATGGAAGCAGTTGTCTGAAGAATGAAAACAGTCCTTGCGATAGTGATTCAAACCCTGAAGACTTCCACATCACTGCATACCTGGGAAATGACTGCATAAAGCGGATGTCATTGTTTGATTTGTCTGGCTCATAAAAAGTCATAAAAGTGTTCAATTCAACCATTATTAAGGAGGATTTGAGAGGTTTTTTATTATCTTAAAAGCTCTTCATTGTAAGCCTTAAGAAGAGGGGCATTGTGGGATTGTACAGTATAGTGCAGGATGATAAGAACGTTGAACTATGTCATGTGCCAAGAAAGTAACAAACTCATTCATGAAGTCATTGTCTGCCTGTCAGCACCTTTGTAGCCTCCTGCCTAGTTTGTGTAGTGTGTTGGCTGACTATTAGTTAAAGTGCTGCTGGAGGTTTTGTGGTCACTGACAATGTTCTGTGTTGAACTTCATGCAAAAATGTATTCACAGTCTTTGAAGGCTCATTTTATCAACCTGTAGGAGACTCATTGCCATCTGCTGGCTGAGTTGAGCCTTAATCCTGTCCATACTTCCTGTCAACACGTCACCATTTACAGCACTGATGACCAGCCAATACACACCAACCCTTAACATTTGTCTCATCCAGAGCAGCTCTTGCCATTATCTCAACATGTGTCACAGTGATGCCTTCAGTGTACAATCTGCTTGACTGATTTCCACAATGAAGGTTGTGTGGCACACTTGTGTTTGTATCAGTGCCCCCACAGCCAAGTTTTCTCCTTTGCTTAAGTCTTAAAAGCCTCACAGCTACATGAAGTGAAGAGTCAAGCCAAGGTCAATCCAGCTTTAGAAGTCACACTTTTACAGCAGCATGTGCTTTGAGACTTTGTGCAGGTTCACTACAGTAAATGTAAGCACTAATCTGAGAGCCTGGAGCAGTGTGCTTAGTGATGAATAGGGATTATGGTGCTTCTTTAAATTCCTCAGTTGTTCATGTCTGTTTCATGTGCTCGTGTTGTATCATCCTGCTGATTTGCATTCTGATGCTCGTCAGCAGCACAAAGCTGCAGTTTATCCCTCATGGCAAGCAAGCAGCAGACTGATGAGTTGTTTGACCACCACTATGAAGAAGTAATTATAGCTAATGATAGCTGTGTGTATGCGTGCGGGCGTGCGCGTGTATGCGTGTAATTTGGTCTACTCTGGTATTGATCTGCAGGGTTCAGTGGTGGCGGACAATGTTGGGCACACTGCAGAATATCAATGACAGAGTGATGGAGGGGCAACATGGAGGCTCTCTTTCTTCTGGAGAGAAGCCAGAGGTATCAGCAGGATCCTAAGTCCTAATACAGACAGTGGGAGGGAAGGACAGCGCACAGATGTGCTATCCGAGTTGAAGGGGAAATGAGGCTAGGGATGGGTATTGAATGACCGAACATTTGTCCACATGCACAAGCACACATGCACATAAACACACACAGACACAGAAACCTATATAAACAGCTGGAATGCTAAGAACAGCAGCTGGATGCTTCATCCTCTCTAGGTCATTCAGATCTCTGTCATGGCCACCGTTAAGTGGATATGGTGCTTCTGCGGAATTATTCGCTTTTGTCCTTGTCAATCGATCAGCACTTTTCTACAAGAGGTAAGAGCCGGTTTGTTGTGTTTGGGCTTTTTTTATTTTTATAGACAAGGCGGAGTCAAGGTCAGCAGCAGGGAGAAACTCACTGCTACATATTCTCTGCAGCTTTTCAGAGCTTCAGTTAGTCACATACTCTTAACAGAATCTGGTGAAATGTGTTTCACAACTCAGTGCGTTGGTGCCAATGCAGGGTGTACAGCCAATTATACCATGCATCAGCTCTGAGTGTGAACATGCTCGGCTCACTTTAATAACCACCTAAGGCAGACCCCGCCGCTCTGATCTCTCTATGGACTTTTCACACAGGTTTGTCTCCTGTAATGACATCCAGCTTCTCTGGCATTTTCTGTCTGACCTTGTTGACAAAACAGAAGGTTGACGTTAATGATCTCTTTAAAAGTGTGAACATACAGCTGCTGTTCATGGGATGTGATGAATTCCCACTGAAGTAGATTCAAATAAGTAAAACAACTTTATTTTTCACATGCATGTCACATTCAGTATTGTTAATATATACATTTTACACCAACACATTAAAGTAATATTAAACTCATAAAACCTACTCCAACAGAATTAATATTTAAGAGGGAGGTGGATAATAAAACAGTATATTTATTCTTGACATGTCCAGAACAATTAAATGATCTGGATGCCATTTGAGCCATTGCCAGATTGCAGGTGGAACTTCAGTAAACTCTTCGGTGAGGAAATCATGGAAATCTCATCATTCATCATTTAATCTCTCTATAAAAGCAAGAAATCTCTGTGTGTGTGTGCCTCAAATATCTCTGCACATCAGGATCAGACTGGTCTGAGATCAACATGGCTGCTGTGTGGTTTAAGGGTGTGCAATGTCGGATTTGTTTGGACTACAAAGATACCGTTAATAAATTATTTCACAAATGCTTCACGAATTCCGCTAGCATTGCCAACCATAATCACCATAGCCACGTGCGCACCAGAGCCAATCACTGCACACCATAGCCACGTGCGCACCACAGAAAATCAATGCAGAGCCCACCCCATGACACACTTTAAGAAACAAGCGGATTTATACCTGCAGCGGCACGAGCTGGAACGGGGTTGTGCATCTAAACTGACTGTTGTGGAGTAATGAGACTGAACGAGTCCGGACCGAGTCTGTTCCTGTCAGAGGAGATCCGGATATGCGAGGACAACAAACTGGAATTGGAATCTGCGGATGTTCGTGTGTAGCTAATGTTAGCTGCTAGCCCACCCCCACGCGCCACCTCCTTAGTCGCCAGAGGCGCCGGCGTGTTCAAAACCGGACTTACGATAAATTATGTCTGCCATGCATTTTGCGAATATTACCGCCACGTTTGCTGCACGTTTGGTGCAGGAAGAGACGGCAAAAAACAGGCTTTTCTCATGAACAGGGGGAAGTTGTGGGAGGGACGGCAGCGAAAGAGTGACAGCAGTGGCAGTGACGTGATACGAGACAGCGAGTTTTGAGAGTTGAAAGATTTGTGACATTTGGCGTGTTTGGAGTGTATAGTTAGTGTGTTATGTAGTGTTTGGTGTAGTGTGTTTAGTGTGTAGTGTAGTTGTTTTTTGTTTTGTGAGTCGAAACAATGAGGAAACTGCTGAATGTGGAGCAGGCAGTGCAGCTCTTCATTGAGCTGAGGGAGCCCTGAGCCTGAGGCATTGCCTGCATTTAAATGTTAATAGTTACATATAACTTTGTACATTTCAAAAACTTATGCACAACTTTAGCAAACAACAATTTATATTTGCATTATAAGTAATAAAAATGGTTCGTTAATCATATTTGTGGTTTTCACAGTAAAAAATCAAACTTTTTCCTACTCGGATTTTTTGTGATTTTAGGTCCATTGTGTTAATACAGTGTGTCAAAATGAAAAAATAACTGTACAGTCACACATGTGAGGTTGAAAATAATGACACCAAACAAGGCAAGGTGAATAGTTTTTAAGGTGAAATATAATGGCAAAATCAAAAATAGTCGAAAATGGCCAATTATATCCCTGACGTCCCACCTTCAAACACAGCCTCATTTGGCCATCCATGAAAAAACTACTTAACCTCCCACTTTTCTATAGGAATGCATACTTCCTACAGGCAGTGCACTAATTTTATAAAAGATAGTATTGGATTGTCTTCTATTCAAGTGGTTCTTTATTCCTTTAAGGTGCAATATGTAAGAACTTTCGAACTGGATGTGCAGTGGACTAAATGGTAAATGGACTTGCAGACAGCTCAAAGTGCTTCACTTGTCACATTCACCCATTCACACACGCATTCACACACTGATGGCAGAAGCTGCCATGCAAGGCGCCAGCTGCTCATCAGGAGTAATTTGGGGTTCAGTGGGTTAGGGTTGACCCATTGTTGACAACTGTAGGAAGTAGAACTGTATGTTGGCATCTATCAGGTTATCAAAAACTTTGTCTACTTGTTTTGTTGTCTCACAGAACTAAAACTGCACGCTCAGCCTTCAACTCAATGTGCTCAATGAAAAAATACTGTTTCAAAATACAAATGCTATTTACAGTAGCAAAATTCATACAATCTATAATGACCCCAAAGAACCCCACACCAGAAAAGACAAAATGTATATATATGGCATACACACTGCCTTCTATGATCCCACAATGCAATTTATCACATTTCTAGATGCACAGTTACAGTTGTGCAACACTACATCTGTCAGTAATGATGTAAAATGATGATCTAAAAGATGGAAAGTGATTGGTGCCTGTTTGGTTTTAACACACCCTACTGCTGTTTCCAGTACGTCTTTCTGATATGAACTCTGCCTTTTAAGTTAAAGTTGCAGAGAAGTATTTGAAGAATCTCATGATTCAACCAACCTCCACATTGTCCTACTATTATGAAAAGCTCACGTTTCAATGGAAGACATTTTGTCTTAGCAGGAAAAACACAGCTGTTTATGACATTAATAATATCTCCATCTCATTTAAGTTGGCCAGTTCCATAGTCCTGGTATTGTGCATGACTTAATAGGACACTTAATGAAACTGAACTGTGTTAGCTACACCTTCACTTTTCTAGTTGCCAAGTTTTTCATAATAGCAGTTGATCATTATGTGTGAAAGATGCAGAGAGAGAAACAATATTTTTTTTTTATATTTGTAACATAGACAAGCAACCCACTGTGACATGTCACACTGTATAGAATCATATTTTATAAACATAAAAATGAAAATAAATAGCAATTTTGTTATTCTGAACAAAAGAAGAATAAAATAACATTGCCATTGAGTAGATACGCCCTCCGGGTGTCAGCTGGCAGCTATGTTGCCATGACAATGTATGTAAACACATTCAGGATAGCCTTGCACCACTTATTTTGGCAACTTATATCAATGTTTGGCACAATATATAAAGCTTATATAAAGTGTGTTGGGACCCACAGATGAAGTCATTCACTGTGGATTTCAAAATGGACTCTGAACTGAACTCAGTGTCCCAGAATTCCCCATTCTTCACACCTAGGTGCAAAACTCAGGTTTGAGCTACTATTGGTCAGGGTGACAGACCCCCCACTGATCAGGTAGTCAAAACCCCAGCGCCTTCATTGTTCTCTCTCTCTCACTCGACGCCCTCTACTCCCTCAACTTCGGATCTTCAAGGGCTCCTCTCCACCTCCCCCCACGGGGCAGCCTGCCTTCAAGATCCCTTCTTCTGGGCCCAACAAGCTGTGGAGAGCTGCAAGCTGCATTGGCAGCAGGCCCAAAGAACTTCTCCTCACTGCAGCGACACGAGGTCCTGCCAATCTGAGGATCTGAGGAACACCAAACAGGTTAGCACCTAGCTGCTATCCTTGCAAAGGAAAGGAGCGACCAGTTTCCTCCTCTGCCGACTTTCATCAAACCTTGCACAGCAAGAACAGCATTGTTCAACATTGGAGC
>OMLP01039699.1:0-15658 GCA_900302685.1 Spondyliosoma cantharus | reverse complement strand
TCGCACAAACACACACACACACACACACACACACACACACACACACACACACACACACACACACACACACTGATCTGAGGCAGTGGTAGATCATGAGCTGGTGAATACAGGATGATGCAGAGCAGCCCGACTGACATGAATCACAGTCACTCTTTTCTTAGCTATTCCCTCTCGTTTATCTTCCTTCTTCCACTCCTGTCTTCCTGCTTATCGCTCCCTCCTCCCGTTCCCTTCTTCTTCTTCTTATGTCCTCCCCTTTACTATACTCTGCTTTCCTATTCTGTTATTATTCTCATGTCCACTCCCCAACCCCTGTCCTTATTCTTTCCTTTTGTTGTTTATCTTTATTCACTCTCCTCTCCCCATCTTCTGTTAATTGATCCCTTCGCTTTTATGGTTCCCCTCATCCTCAGTACTGACTAATAACTTCCTTTTACCCATTTAATAATTTTCCAAGCACACTTTAATTAATTCAATATAATCTCATGTGTTGGATCGTTTTACTAAATAATCAAGCAAAGGAATCTGACATACCCTCTACCTCAGAAACCACTGGAGAAGAATGAGGATAACACACCTAACATAAAGCATGCTACAGCTGCTGCCAGCATACATGGCACTGCAGGCCATCCTATAAGTTAATGTCTATTCTAAGGGGTCTCAGACTGCCACTTCCAGCCCCCGCTCCCTCTCCATCCGCCCTGTGACCTGATGTCAAAACTATAATATAATCTTCATACACAATTGAAATAAAAACACAACTTTGTCTTTTATTTTGAAGTAGACTCATCACAGGAAATATACAGCAATGTGTTGAGTTAGCACCACTGCCGTTCATAACAGTGGATCAATTTCAAATATTTCAGAGAGAAGTTTTAAGTAATGTAATTGGTGTAACTAGTCATATACAGATGTATACAAACTGCCATTTGCACTTTTGTATAATTATGTTAACAATCTAAATAAAATAAACTACATTTTCTGAAATATTGCGCTTTCTTGCAATACGCGAATGCTGTAGTGGTCCTCCTATGAGATGCCAATACCAACAGTTGCCCCACAATAACTTCAATGTCAGACCCCTGGTCTATCTGCTTATGTCCTTATGACCCGTCTGCCTTAAAGTGTACACAACCTAAATGACAACAGTATGCAGGTTACACAACATAACTGTAATTGTTAAACAATAAAAATAATAAAAACTTACATTTAGCTGCAATATAAATTCTTTTTTTAAAAGTCTGCCTTTACTCACAACTGTAGGAAAAGTTAAAAACACACACACACAGAGGAACACTAACTCAGGCTATGTAACAGCCACTTCTTCAGTAGCATCAACCACAGATTAAGAACATATACCTGTTGTGTGCTAACAACCTGGAGACCACACACAAAGCCTGTATGAAATGCATGCTGTTAACAACATGAAAACACAAATACTATCTATCTACACTGCTGCATGAAAGCACCTAGCTTTACTGATACCACCAGTACGCTCACCTGTATGCTAACCTGTTTGTTCCCCTGTAGTCTTTCCCATGGTTATTCAGTTAAATTAGCTGCAGCTGTGGCATCAAAGACTGGTATCTGCTCTATCCTCATTCACAACACATGCGACTTTGTCAGATAACTCCTGACAAAATACGGGTTTTGTCCATCCAAATTCATCAATTTACCATCTGCACTACACCAGAATTAGCTAGCTAGCACTGGCAGGTTGCACTTTATCCACATCTCAGGCTATAACGTTACAGAAAAGCACGCAGCCCTTCCTGTACTTTAACACTTTAATTTGCTAACTAAACGAGCTAAAACGTTTAATATTTAGAGAAAATAACACAGTGAGAGGTCTTACCTTAAAAAAAGTGTTGCTCCGTTATCTGTTGAGTTCCTCCATGCTGAAGAAGCTTTCATCCATATATTGGTTACACGGGCATGTCTAGCTAGCTAAGTTTGTATCCTCTTAAGTTGTCACCAAACACTGCATTTAAACCCTCCTCTTCAGTGCTGTTGCTTTACTAGTCGGTTTCTTCATTTTTCTTTTGTTTTAAAATAAACTTGTCTGTAGCTTGCTTCCACCCAACGCAAATTCTGTTAGCAAACAGTCATCTGAAATCTGTAGCATACAGTAAGGGTGGTAGCTAGCTAACTGTTCCAATTACTGCACCTGTGACAACAGAACAAATATGGGCATATGGCTCTGATGATAAAGTTACCTCCAGTCAGTGTTGTTAAAAAAATGCTACCCTGATTACTATCTGCCTGTGATAGAATATTACAATGATTCATGTGAAAGTCACCCATACAAGATGTACTTGAGTTAAAGTACAAGTGTCTGCTATTAAATGTACTTAAATCAAAAGTACAAGTAAAAGTAAAAGTAATACATTTTTAGATTTAGATTTAGATTTATACATATATGTATTTATACTGTATATCTGATATTCAGCATTTTTCAGCATATTCAGCATTTTTCTGATAATTGGAATGAATAAAAGGCTCTCATGCAGCATGCAGCCTGCAAAGTAACCAGTAATGAAAGAAAGTTATCAAGTAAAGTAGCAGAAAATGTAAATACTCAAGTAAAGTACAAATACCTCAAAATTGCGGTTCCATCGCTGCCTACATACATAAAACAAATATTTAGGATTTTTAAAAACTAACTTTGTCTAACTTGTTTGTTATACTTATGCCTCTAACCTTTAATAAGACAAATGCAGGTTTTTTAGGGTTGGATATATCTATCCATAGCCCATATATGTTATTTTACATCTACATACTGTGAGCTTTCTGTTGCCCTACTTTTGCTTGCACTGTAGACTCCATGCAGAGTAACTATGTGCAGAAGAAGGCTTCGATCTTAGGAAGTTAGAAGTACTAGTTCTCCATTGCTTGTGTTTCTTCATCTTCATGGAAAAAGAAGAATAATCTATTTTTTGATCACATCTCATACAATGTAGTGAAACTGGTACTCTCCATTTAACCTAGCCTGAGGCAGTAGTGGGCAGTGTGTACGCACCCAGGGGCCAACTCCAGATCTTACCCACTGCCTAATGTGCCTCATGTGCCCTGATGTGCATGTTTTGACCAACCAGAGTATCCGGAGGGAACCCACGCAGGCATAGGGAGAACATGCAAACTCTGCACAGACAGGTCCGTTAGGAAGAAAGAGATATCTAGCAACTATGATTAAAGGATGTGCATAAACTCATGGTACACCGTGGCTATTCTAATACAAAACTCAAGCAATATTTGCTTTGTATGGTAATCTTACTATGACCATATCCAAGTATTCTTTCATGTCAATATAATATTTCTGTTAAATTGCTATATAGTTAGGAATAAATCATTGCTTGGATTTCCAACCAGCCAATCATATCACATTTACAAGGTTGTGTTTAAGTGTGTTTGAACAGAAAGATTGAATGTAAAAGCTTTTGTTTAAAACTCAGCCGTCCCACATTATCTCGTGATTACTCGACTTTTATTCCGACCATGGAAATTTCAATAAATGTCACTCATAAAGCATTAATCCCCTCAAGTGTTTTATCTTATAGGTACTTGACTAGACAAATATACCGCACTTCTGACAGCGAGACTTCAAACTCTTAATATTCAGACAAATGTATCTATAAATGTCAGCCGACTGAGAGCAAACTGTACTGTTTTCTCCCTCTTCGGCTTCTGGCTCTGCTCATTACTTCTACACACCAGGTTGCTCCATGAAAGTGCTCTATTCGGTTTTATAGGAAAATCAGTGTACCAATATCACAATAGGTGAAAACAAGGAAGACATTTTTTATCTCTTTGTTGCAGGTGTTCATTGTGGAGTTGATGACCCAAATCCAAGTCCCCACTGTTCAGAGACATTGTGGTGCTTTTTCGCTCGTGTGTGTGTTTGTCAGGCGAACACAGCGCTTTAAAACTGAGGGGGAGAAAATAACGTTTTACAAAAAGAGAAAAAAAGGTAATGAGTGTGTGTGTTTTGTGGACATGTGCATGTGACTACAAACATCCGTGCTTGTATGTGTCGGTGTACCATGACAAACTACGCCACAAACCTGTGCGTGTGAGGGCATCTGTGGTGTGTAGAAACCTCCCTGCGTGTTTTTGTATTTTCTTATGGAACTGTATGACTTTGACCACATACATACACACACAGACACACACATACAAACGCACACACACACAAACAGACTCACATATACACACATGCATACAAAAAAGTCACAATAAACAACAACATACCATTCACACAACAAAACTCACGGGCCCGCAGTCTGTAAGTTGATAATTTCCCACTGAGCCAAGTTTGAAGGATGATGAAGATCAGAGTATGGAGCTGTTGCATAAGCAAATAAACTTTGAAATTATTGACTTTCACAGGCTCTACCTCCTGCTGTTCCACTGAATAAATCGCTGATCTCTCTCACTCTCTTTGGAGGTATTCATACGTTCGCAGGAAGGAATCCACAATGTGTTCAGCTATCTGTTGGGCTGCAGTACTGCAGTGCACCCCACATACACTCAAACACACACACTGGCGGGAACACACACGCAAAGTAAAACAGTATATAAGGGCTTGCTCAGGCTCAGCATGTATAGAAAGTAAAGATATTTAAATTCCAAATGTACTGTAATTATTGATTTCTGTTTATACAGATGGAGCATTCGTCTGTTACTTCTCACCTGAAGGTCAGGATGGTGCCTTCACATCCCCATGCAAATATCTGTTCTGATGTATGAGCAGCCCTGAATGGCCCTACAACGTCATATTAACAGGTTGAACATCTTCCATAAAAAATGTTTTTGGACTCCAAGCCAATGGTTTTTGAGCTGTGACATTCTTATACTATAGAAATTAGTTGGTTTGTTAGTTATTACTTGGTTTTTCAAATTTACTTTCAAGCACCTAACAACTCATTTCTGATGCTGCCCATTGATATTTCCTTAGTCACCCCTCAAGAAAGAAAAATCAATATCAGTTCCAGTCTGGAACATCTCCTCTCTTCATTTTACAGTGGAATGCGAAAAATATGTCTTTGTAACAATTTAAACAAGACATCAGAAACATCAAGAGAGCAAAGTGGACAAAGAGAAGAGTAAGTGAAGGAGGGGGAAGAAGGGAATACGTTTGTTTTTTAATCTACAACCTCTCAGCTCTCCTGCCTTCCCATGAGACCCTGTAGGAACTGTGACCAAGTGCCCAACCCATGTGTGTGCACACACACAAACACATGCACTTTACCACACACTGACATGTAACATGCCAATCGGGCAGAAATATAATCTTCTTCCCAAAATGCAATCATCCATAGGCCTATTTAATCCCAGTCCGACCCCACACACCAATACATAACAACCTCAGCTGTGATTATCTGTAGACTTATCGACCCTCTGATACAGAAACCTCCAAGATCTACTCCCTAAGATTGTGTGTGTGTGTGTGTGTGCGTGCGTGCGTGCGTGCGTGTGTGTGTGTCTGTGTGTGTGTGTGTGCGTCAGCAAAATAATAAAAGCGAGGCAGGTATCTGTCTACACTCCCTGCTGTGTATGTTGACTTTCATCATGGAAGGCATCACAAACCTTCATCAGTGCACTGTGTGCTGTCCTTATGAATCAAAGCATACTGCATAAAAGGTCAACAAGTACAGGTCCCCACCCCCCACCACAACCACCACCACCCATGTCTCCCTCTCTCCATCCATTACGAGTCATGTCTCATGTGTGTTGGTTACAGGACATGTATAGTTTCTGTGGTGATTTATCAACATGGACTGTTAAATGGCTTTCTAATCACACCAGATACCTGAACTCGCTCTCTCTCTCTCACACATCCATGAACACACACAAATTCACATACATAATCATGCACACACCTATTCATTCAGGTCAGGGAGGATACAGATGGCATGGTCATATATCAGTAGAAAACAAAGACTCTAATTAATTGTGGGTGTGTGTGTTTAAGTTTATGTGTGTGTGTTTATGAGAGTGAGAGAATATCACTGAGTGAAGGCACTCTTGATTAGGATTCTAAGGGTAACAGTTTCTCAATCAATATGCAGTGGGACACTTGATATGGAGGGAGCTGGAAGTGTGACATCACTTGCTGCTTAAATGTCAGCAAAAGCAGCATCAAACAATCTAATTATCGGCTGTGATAATGGTATTGTGGGGCTCGTCATGAGCTTGAGGGCAGAACCAACATTGGTGTGAATGTGCTGAAGCAGAATGTGTTCAAACAATCATCTCCAGTTCCAATTATATTAAAGACTTGTTCCCCATCTGCCTCTTCTGATAACCAAGACAACAAGAACGTGACGGATATTCTGTAGCCTGTATACTTCCTGTCACATCAAGGATGTTAGGAGATTGGCTTACCGCTGAGTTATAATAATTAAGTCAATATAAGATTGCAATTTGAAATCAATTCTTAATCATTTTCAGTGTTATTTAAAGGATGCAAAGCATATTTAACATGTGTTGAAATGCAATATAAGACACTGTTTTAACAAGCAGCCACCCAACTTTGAACAGGACCCAGATTATTTTCTGAATGTTGGATTTCGAGTGGCTAATGTTACCAAGCCAGGGTACCAGCATGCAAACAATAGAACTTTGTTTCCAGGGTGAATGTGTATTTTTGCTCTTTTGGTGGGGACTAGCTTCCTAACCAATCGCCATAACCCACCTCCAGTCACTGCTCTGTGCACAGGGTTGTATTTTGACATCAAAAGCGTATTACTCATTCTGAGGTCATGGTTAGGGACTCCAAGTTGAGTTGTTGAAAAAAAGTGAGACAAAATAAAAGTGATACAAAATTTAAGTAACTGCTTTTGGCTCTGGAATGTCTACAAAATGCTTTCAAAATGTATTTCAACATACGTTTCACCTTAAAAATTGCATGAATACCATGAATATCAGTGGGTGGTTCAAATGTACTCTATTCATAATACCATTAGCGAACTGAAGTCCGAACATGTACTGCACAAAGTTTTCTGGTACAGGTTTCCAGATGTTTCATTAATTACACTAATATATATGTGAGAGTATATTGATGAGGTAATGATGCACACTGAGATTGGATGAGCACATCGGATGTTTGCAATGGAACACCTGGAATAATAACAACTCTTATGAGGGAGTTAATATGCTTTCTTTCATTAAAGGGTCAAACGTCAAAGTCCAGGGGTTGATGTCCTTGAACATGAATCGCGTAGAAACAATTTCCCTAATCACTGGGCCCCCCCAACATCTTGCAGTAGAAGAGGGAAATCAAATCCCATTTAACACCAAAGATTTAATTTAATTCTATTCAGATTTAATTGAAAGTGCTTAAAATGATATTTTCCTCAATTTCAGCCTTATCCATCAACCCTTTGTGTTTGCCGGCCCTCTTGGGTGATCCCACAGGGTTTTTTCCTCTCTATTTTTCGGTGACATTTCAGAGCAATTAAAAATGTGGCTTTCCTCCGAATGTTTTACGACTTACCATATTGCCACTGATGTGAGCACATCAGAAGTAGTTGAGTATGAATGTTAATAATGTGAGTCTGAACACTTAGGTCTTCGATTTAAAAGTGGAAAGTCATCTAAACTGGAGTGAAATGACTGCATATACCTGAATAGATGTGAATGGAGACTAAGACTGACTTGTTATTGACTATGAGTTAAAGATTGAAATTACAAACGTATAGATGTGGAATTCTCTCCATCAGTGACAACACCAGAGAAAGGCTACACAAGTTACAGTGTCCATAGCCAAATCAATAGAAGAGAGCTCAATGCTGACAGCACAAAATGACAGAGACATTAAGAAGGTCAGGCATGAAAATGGATGAGCTGAAAATGAAATCAATGTTTAGATTTTTGGATGGGTGGCTGGATGATTGGAGGGATTCGCAAGCTGAGAGACAAACTGACGGAAAGATTGAACAGGACATCACTGATGTGGGAAACATAAAAAGATCGAGCTATTTGCAGAAACAGGGATTTGGAAGTAATTGTTGTGCTTAGATACTGATGGAAAATGCTACCAGCAGCCGTTTTACTTGTTTTTTTACCGGATATATAGAGGATACATTTTCTGGATAAAGCCGTGACATCACCCAGGAGCTGATGGAGACAAATAGGGATGGATTAAATGATGGAAAAATTACAGCCACATGTCGATACTTTGCTTTAGGTCTACTGTCAGTTGATGCAACTGGCTGGAGAAGTCCTACACATTAGTCCAGCCTGTTGCTGAACCAAGATCTGTGTTCTGCTAACTGACATCTTGATTCCAGGGGATATAATTTGATATGTTTATCTAGTCATGGCTGTTTGATGTGATGTGATGTGTATGCCTGTGAACAGTGTAGGGTGTAATGTGTTACAAAGTAACAAAGTTACAAAGTAACGCGTTACTGTAATCACATTAGTTTTTTCAGTAACGAGTAGTGTAAGGCATTACTGTTCTGAATGTAGTAATCACATTACAGTTCGCCAAGCTCGTTGCTTACGTTACATTGCTAGGTTAATCAATTTTAACAGCATAGTCGCACGCATCACACACAACGGGCCGGGGGGCGGGCATCAATAATGCAATAGTGATTGGTTGGGGTTTGGCACAAGGTATCTTTCACCATCACCGATTGGTTAGTCGCCACCCGCAAGGGGAGATGGGATAACAATGGCAGTGTCAACAACACGAGCAGAACATGCTGCTGCATGCGACTTGCCTGAAGACACCCTGCTACATAAAAGACACTTTTGACGGTTGGAGATACAAACATTACTTTGAATTTGTTTAATGTAAGGAAAATAACTTGACTGTACACTTTGCCCGTGTTGGAAACTTTCTCCACCGCTGCTAACACTACCTCAAACTTAACGAAGCACCTACAGAGACAGCACGCACACACAAAGCTTGTTGCTAGCAAGTAGAAAGAATGTAACGAGTAATATAACTAGTAATGTAACTAATTACTTTCTTCAGGGAGTAATCATGTGATGTAAGGCATTACTATTTTTGAGAGTAATATGTAATGTGTAATATATTACTTTTTTGAGTAACGAGCCCCAACACTGCCTATGAATAGTGTCCTGTATCTGTATGATTCACCTTTCAGGAACAGGATTGGCCAAAAATACAAAATTGTATATATATGTATATTGTATCATCTTGTATCATATTATCTTGTATCATAGCATATAATCTCGTTTTGTATTGTTTTGAATCATACCATATCCTACTGTATCGTGTTATATTGTCCTGTATAATGCTGTATTGTATCCTATCGTATTGTCCTGTAGCATATCCTAGTATCTTCTCGTATCATATAGTAAAGTAATGTAATGTATCGTATCGTTCCGTATCGTTCCATATCATACTGTATCGTATGGTATCGTATACTGGCCTCGCAAAATTGCACCCTATAGAGTCAAATGATATAGAATAAGTGCTCCATCCCAATAAGAAGACCAAATATTTAATCACTTTGAGGCAAAACCATGTACAAATCCAGTATTGCCAAAAACCAACTCAGTGCCCCGAATAACTTAATTCGGGGTACAGTCTGTCTCGCACTTCCCCCAGTTCTCTCATCTCGTCAACTTTGTTTGACATTCCCCAAAAGCTGCCACATGCTGATAGTGCCAAAAGCACATGCTTAATTATTCTTTTCCTTTGTTCTTTACCTCCTCCACTTCTAGGCACTCATCCCCAGTGAAAGAAGTCTTAAGTAGTCATCTGAATACAAAGGCTGGGGTTTCCACAGTGTAGCTCTGAGGTGTGACTCGTCATGTAACATGGAGCAGGTTATACTTATATGAAAAAGGAACAATACTTGTATGAAAAAGGAGCAGTAATAGTCAACACAATTTGGATGAGTACAGCACAGATTACAAAGATGAAGACAAATTCCTGAAATTGTGCTCATGCTATACACAAAAGTCTCTGTCTGGCTGTCCAGAACAATCCACTCTACCATCATCCTTTGATCTCTCCTCATCTCTGCGAGCTGAGTCAGAGAGGATACATGAATCTGTAACCACAGTGTACACAGAACAGAGATAGTGAGCCAGCTGAGGTCATATCCTATCTAAATGGTAAATGGCTGCATTTATATTTCTATATGTAGCTTTTGCCCAACGCCTTAGTGATGAATAGGAATGTCTCACATTCACCCATTCACACATTAACCTACCGTGCAATGGGATCATTAGGACCAATTTGGGGTTTAGTGTCTTGCCTGAAGTCACTTCAATAGGAGGAGGGCTTTGAACCTCGTGACCACAGCCAAGTCAAGCAAGAAATCAAGAAATAATTTTGCAGCTTTAGCGAAGGAAAGCTTTAGTTGCCATCTATCAGCAAGTACAACTGACTGGTGCTGTCAGCACTGAGAATGTGCAGAGAAAAGATAGTCCATATGGTCAGTTTCAAAAAGCAGTGCTCCAAGCAAAATAAAATGGACTGTAAAGTCACCTTCGAAAAGTACTTCTAAAAGAAGTCAAGTGCATAATGTGAAAAGTACTGTGTGTGTGTGCGTATCTTGACATCTCTTGCTGTGTCAGGGGCCTCTGCTCTGATCCCTCTCCTCCTCCTTCGAGGGAGTGAGGGATGGATCACTCCTTCTTCAAAGTCCCTCTTTCATCTCTACCCCATCACACCATCCTCTGGGGGGAGGGCGAGGGGGAGTGGCACAAGCAGACAGGACTGGCTTTTTATACATCCATCTCCTCCCTTGTTCCTCTCCTCCTCCTCATTCCCCTTTCCTCTGCATGCTTCCGGGGCACTGTTAGCCCTCTTTGACCTAAAACTTTTTTTTAAATTTTACTCTAGTTTTCTGTGTTCTTCCCACACTTTATACATTTACATTAGCTGTGTTCTTCTGTCATTACTTCCCCAGTGCTTTTTCTTTAATTTCCCTCTCATTCCATCTAACAGTCTTGTATAGAATAGATAACTGCCCTGTGCTTCAGGGACAAAAGGTACAATGTCTTTTACTTATGCGCTGTATCATTTTCAACGTGGCTGGTCACCATAATTACTTTCATTATCCTCAGCAGCCATTTAGCATTCCTACCAGGAATGCATTACTTTTCATTATTTATCACCTTCGACAGTATTTTAAGCAACAGCACCTATTTCGTTCATCATGTTGTGGACCAGAGGACAATTTTGCATTTAAAAGACATTAATTAGTCGTCTATACTGTATGTATAGACCTGATGTCAAACACAGATACCATAGGGCTGTCAATGAAAGTTGTAGTAGATGTCTAACCATAGCACAGTTATAGTCAATCTATGGGCTGCTGAATTACTTTATATATGTATCTAACAGACACAAAAATGTCTCTATTCTAAATCTTACAATGATCTATTTTGAGAATTATTTCAAATCTATTCTAATTCTTACCATATATATAAACATATGCAGTGTTAAGCCTCAGTTTCATATTTTCAGCTCATTCACCTGGCTGTACAAGATGCAGTTTGGAGCAGTCAAAGCTCCTACAGCATGTGCATGTGTTCTACAGCAAATGTATAGAACTGCTCCCATTACGATGTCCTGGAAGCTTCTTGTTGGTGCCACACAGCCTCTATAGTTGTATATTTGTTTATTTTTCCACCTACAATTTAAGAAATCATCAAAATGATTTCACGGATTTGTGTTTCATGACGTGTTGATGTTGTAACCGCATTATAGCTGATTGAAAGGAAGGGGAAAACTGGTCTATGATGTTCTGTTTTCAGCTAGCGAATGAGCTATCGACGGTACAACTGGCTGCTCAATTGGTACTTGACCACGTCAAACAAATTAAACTAATCACTTTGTAATCGCCAATGACCCTGCTTTCATGATGGAATATCAAACATCTCCCAGGCTAAGCTAAATCTAACCAATTTTAAGATGATTTTGTCTGGAAGTGGGTTACACACTAGCCAGACTAAATCTGGGCTATATCTGGCCAAGATGTTGTAATGGCATCTAATGCTTGCTGGGGGCTATCTTGTTGACCAACCTGTGATGTTGACATAAGCACCTATACTATATGTTTTCATGAATTCCCACTCTGGATTAAATTACAAGTATTTTACACCACTTCTGTCTCAAGCCAAAAGAGATGTTGAAGGCACCTTGTTTCTAAAATGGCACAGTTTGGACTACAAAGTGTGGGTGGCAGGCTATTTTCTAGTGTCTCCTCACTTCACAATTGAGCTATATGCTTTCAGAGGCTCACTAACCCCCGCCACACGCTCCTCCCTCCCTCACTTTCCTGCCTCTCCATCCCTGGGGGCATACTAAATTTACTGCTTTTGTTTCCCAGGAGTTTGTGAAACACTGTTCCAACAGACTAAAACAACCTCAGGGATGGTTAACACTCAACTCTAGGATTTACATCCTGCATGATCACTTTGCCATTTTATTTCACACAGACACAGACACATGCACGCACACACACGCACACACACGCGGCTGTGTGACGGTGCCAGTCTCATTGCTTTCCAAAGGGATTTGACTGGGATTAGTGTGTAAAAGCCAGTATCCACTTGATAATGGTATATGCTTGTTTATGGGTCGAGTCTTCTTAGTGTGTGTGTGTGTGTGTGTGTGTGTGTGTGTGTGTGTGTGTGTGTGTGTGTCTGTCAGAGAGTGTGTGTGTGCTTTTGTGTCCCTTTTTATTTTGGCCACTGGTCAAAGAGGGCACTTCATTATCTGCAAGCTGCCTTTCATCCCACGGCAATCTCATTTAAATCTCTCTTTGACTCTCTCCACTCCAATATATTGATGTTTTTTCTTTCTTAGACTAACTAACTGTCGCATTTTCTCTCTATATGGTTCTCATTCAAACCCAGTCCTGGTGTCCCCCGCAGTCTCTCCACTGTAGGCTGAACATGCAGAAGACCATTAGATTCAAAAGGGTGAGACATGCAAGAAGTTATTGCTCTTTCTTTGAAATAATTAAAGAGTAAGTCACATATTAAGTCAAATATTTTCTAAGAAATTCCAGGTCAGTCGAAGTTGAATCAGAGTTAATTCACTTCTCCATAACTTACATTACTCGGAGCACTTGGAACACTTTTCGACAAATCACCTCCAACATCAAACTAATTAAAGGCAGTAAAAGCTGAGCGATTGAGGAATCTTAATTTTTACATTTTCAAACCCTAACTGAAAAATTCACCCTCTCTAGCAATCCTCTAGCGGAATCTATTCACAAAGAACTATAAACTGTCAACGTTAATGTAGCATGAGCGGAGGTTTTTTGCTGGAGAACCATTTGTCAGAGGGAGAAATTATGTCATTTTCAGAGTTATATCTCAATGGGTGGAACCATAGAAGACACATTTGTGTCTGCCCAACTCACTTACATACTGGAACAAAATACAATTGTAAGAGAGAGTTGCTGATATTGTACATATTCACATTCTAACCACCCAGAAATAGACACCAGGCTTTGGCCATGCACATTATCTTGGTTGTCCGTTTAACCTGGGTGGACCTCTAGAAGACATTCTTGGCGCTGACTGATCAGTGACTGTCTGTCATTGATAGGATATTAATTAGTTCAAAGGAGCTACTGGATGTGCAGCAGCCTCTCCATCTTCAGCTACAGAGTATTTGTGCTGGAGGTTACTTGGGAGCTGATGAAAGCTGTAAAACAAACAGACCAGACTTTTCATCCTCCTCATCGTATATTCTGGTGCCCCCTTTGAGCGTCTCTCAGTGGCTTCCAACAACAATACACTGGTTGCACAGGTCTTAAGTATATAAGGTGAATAGTGAATGTGAACACCACTACTCGCAAGCAATTGCATCTCACTAATGGCCTCCCTCTGCAGTAGCACGCGGCTTCATTAAGCGAGCTGCACTGATGCTCTTATTCTGATACTTTTATTACTTGAGTCCATTGCCCCCAAAAATGTGTCTTTCCCCAAAGATGTGTTGGTTTAGATGCTATGAAGTGTTTGACAGACTCAATTACTTGCTGTTTAAGTTCCAGTTGTTAGATACGAGGGAAGCCTGTGGTAGGAACCGCCTCTTATTGTTAATACTGTATGCTAAGACACAGCTGTTGTTAATAAACATGTCTTCTCAGTTTACACACTTATCCTCTAAACCTCCCAGGAAAAATGGCAGGATGATGTGTACATGGCTGTGGTATTTGCTTTGTTTCAGACATTCAGACGTAGCCAAAAAAGCACAGCAGCACAATGATGACAAATCTGTACATCAGCGAACTGGATACAAGTGTTGATGCTCTCTATGAAAGTAAAATGAAACGTAATTCTGCAAGTGCAACACACGGGACACAAGGGAAACAAATACAGACTACAAGGTGATTTGAAAGCCTACAACTAGCTGTGATTGAAATAGCTGCTAAAGGCTGTGCACAGTGTCACAGACCCCATGTAGCCACAGTAATCATGAGAGCCCATTAAATGATCTGTTAGTCTCTTCATTAACAGAACAAGTCACAGCGTGCTCTTTTTTTTCTTTGGCAACAAATTGGCCACTAGAATCGAGCCATCAATATACAGATTTTACTTCCATTCACCAAAGCAGGGCTGCATATAACAAATATTTTCATTATCGATGTATCCTCCGATTATTTTCACAATGATTTATTTACTGTAAAATTTCTAAAAAATGTGAAAAATCCCATCTACCATCATAAATGACAGATCCTCACATTTGAGAAAGAGGAATTTCCAAGCATGAGGGCAGAACTTCAAAATAAAACAGGAAATAAGAGAACCACAATAAGGAATATTGGCATTTTTGCTTAAAAAACTAGTCAAACGATTAAATGGTTATCATGATAGTTGCCATTTAACATTCTTCCAGTTGACTACTCAAATAATCAACTAACTATTGCAGCACATTTTGATAAATTCATTGCACTTTATTCTTCAGAGATTCTGCCTTACCAACGTGCCTCTACATCAGTCATAAGACTACAAAGACTTGTTTGTTGTTGCCTTTCATTGTGTGTTTGACAGATGATATTGTCTCACACATAAAGCCAGATCTCATTGTAAATTGTCATAACACACACACACGCTGTTGATGCAAAACTCAACCAGATATAGTGTATTCTATCCAAGCTGTCACTTTCCGAGATTCCAGGTTTCTGCAGGACGTCACTGAAAAGCAAATCTCATTCATTCCTCAGAGCACCTTGCAATGGAGAAAGGCTGCCTTTTATGAAACCTGCCAATTTACCCTCACACTACCACAAGTTATTTTCATTTCCGCTATGATGTCTTGCCAAGGCACATAGTGTCTGTCTGCCTTTTTCATCGTCTAGGATTGTGCTTTCCACAGGTATGCCAAAGCCAAGGGCCGTGCTTTAAATTCATTATCAGCTGTCTTAAAGATGAGAAGCCAATCTGTCTGAGAGGTGTCTGGAAGGCTCTGTAATGCCGTCATGACAGAATGAGCTGTAGTGAAATGCCAACACACTCCCCAGAGTGTGCTCTGTGTGTGTGTGTGAGTACAAGACAAGAGACAGCGGTATGAATAAGAGGGCAAGTGCTTATTGTGTGTGTGTGTGTGTGTGTGTGTGTGTGTGTGTGTGTGTAAGATGGGGTTTTAATGCCAATGTTATGGCTTTAGCAATGTCGAGGAAAGCAATATTTTGGCTGCCAATAAACAATAAAA
>OMLP01039696.1:0-10763 GCA_900302685.1 Spondyliosoma cantharus | reverse complement strand
CTGTTATCCTGGTCTAAACAAGTTTCAGTTAAAAACATAAAATCAAGATTGTGTTTGATGATAAAATCATGTATTAAAAAAGATTTTCCTGCCAGAGACCTGATGTTTAATAGAGCTACAGTTACAGTATCAACAACTGTGCAATTTTCTGCAACAGTTTGTGGCTGGCGAGGAATGGGAGTTAAATTGAATGGATTGGCAGATTTAGTGAGGCATTTCCTGTTTCTCAGCAAATTCACAATTTTTCTATTACTTGTATGCACAGGAATTGAGGAAGCTACCTGAACTCCAAGGGGCCCTGGCTTTTCTCGGGGGAAAACAGTAGTGATATCAACTTAGTATCCCAGACCCGGCACATATCAGTAAGCATTAATTGTACTGTCAACATGGACAGGATGTGCTCTGCTGTTTTCAGACTGTAGAGACAGAGGATGATTCAGAGGGGGTGGAGGGGCACGATGAGATTTTGGTGATGGTTGTTTCAAGCGTGGCAGATTTGGACGTGATCATCCGTGATCATCCGTGAAATCCAGGAGGGGGGAGGAGGGGGAGAGGCTGACTGGAGAGGGCAGAGAGTTGGTTGGGGTTGGTGGAGAGTGGAAGTTCCCTTTTGTTGCAACTGGAGGGCGCTCCTCTTTGGGGGGCAGAGATGGCAGCAGAGACTCCTCCTCCTGGCACAGCTGTCCTGTCTGTTTGAAGCTTATCTCAGGCAGGAGTAGTTCTCCTTCCGAGGGCTGTCTTATCAGTTGTTTTGGTTTGTCTTGCCTGTTGTCCTTGGACGGAGGAACTGATGTGTGGTTCACTGAGTAAAATATGTTGGAGGTTAACAGCCTTACTCTTGACTTGTTAAGGCAAAATCCATTTGCCTTAAAGAGGTGTCTGCGTTCCCAGAAAATGTTGAAATTGTCAATAAAGTTCACCGATTGAGCGGCACATGTAGCTTTGAGCCATTTGTTCAACATCAGCAACCTGCTGAATCTCTCCTCACCTCTTGGGACAATCGGTAGAGGACCACTGACACACACACAAAGACACACACCACAGTATCAAGAGATCTGACTTTGTTCAACAGATCATTGAGGCCTATAGTGAGGGAAAATTCTCACAATTAAAGACAAACATCATCTTTGAATAGAGACAGAGTTTATCATCCCACCAAAACTGCAACGTGCTATCATGTGGCCAAAGTTCTATACTCAGGTCACGAGAAGACAAACTCCATACACTGTCCAGAAAGACAAAAAATAAAAATATGTCCATTTTGAAGTGGCCAGGTCAGAGCTTGGTCTCTTACAGCCCATGTAATCGGTGATTTGAACCTATGTGCTCCAAGCTGAGCCTCTGCTATGTGGGTAGCGTGTGTGTGTGAGGTGGTGTAGCGGGTTTGTTTTGAGAAGTGATTGAATAAGAGTTTGAGAGAAGTATCAGCATGTTGCCACAGCCACAGAAAAAGCATGTGGTTCGGGGTAGTTAAGTTACTTTTTGCAGCCATACAAACTCAGGTTGCAGCACGATAGTTACTGTAAGCCCTTTTATAATGTCTGCTGTCATAGACGAGAAATAAAAAGTCCCTGTTCATACAATGTTACCATGGTTTCTTGCTGCATTTCTCACAGCAGAGTTGGTCCCACTGTGAAAAGCTAGTTACCAGCTACTGTACAAGCTAGGCCACTGTACTCTATAAAACACTTTGAACCAAAGGTCTCCCAGAGCCGCAGATCTGTAAACAACATACTGTGCAATTATGGAATCAGCCTCAACAACCATTTATTACTTATTATTTATTACGCAGATCAGAGAGCTGATCACAAAATGCTTTCTTATGTTAACTGGTTTATTTTGATTGTGTTTGTAATCCTGGAATATCAGCAGCAAGTCTGTAGCTCCCTTGTGCAGGCTGCAATAGTTTGAACATGGAAGGTTACCTATCAACAGCAAAGAATATACCTTTTGCAGAAGCACTAATGTTTACTAAATGCCTCGTTTCACTTAACTTTAGACAAGGCTAGATTACCCATTGGGTATCTGCCCGGGACCCCCAGAACACAGTGGATGTGGGAGTGATAGATGACAACCAACACAGAACTATCTTTCTTTTTCTGTAACAAACACTCACTTTCTCTCTGTCTTGCGATCCTTTGTTCTGTCAGGATCGGAAATAATGTAACTTTCACACACACAAACACACACACATGCATGCACGCACGCACGCACGCACGCACGCACACACACACACACACACACACACACACACACACACACAGGAGCAACAGCTCCTCTTTAGCCTAATAGAGATAGTTGGCGTAAACGAACTGCCATTGGGGCCAGTATAATTAGGTGTCTCGTTCAATCGGAGGAAAATGGCAGGACAACGGTCATCACAGGAAGCTGTATTATCCTGACTGGACTGTATAATTAAACCAGGATGTCCAGCTTTCTGGATACTGCTGAGCCTTTATCCTCAAAACAGAAAAATTAACTTCGCTCAGCTGTCTGGACAGTGAAACAAATCTTTTGGACTCTCGTGAGCCACAGCCAAAGCTTTAATGCATGTCAATCAGAGCAATGTGGTCTGAATTTATGAGCTATTCTCTCTCTCTCTCTCTCTCTCTCTCTCTCTCTCTCTCTCTCTCTCTCTGTATGTATATACATGTGTATATATATTTATACACACACACACACACACACACACACACACACACCCATAGTGTGTAGTAGCAGTTTTCCCATATTGTGAAAACATAGGTCGGAAAAACTCTGATCAAACTGGTAACCATGGCAGAGCTGATCAAATATGGAGCATGATCCAGCTACCAGCTGACGGTTTTTACTGTTTCCTGTTTCAAAACAGACGATGAGCAAAAACCAACACAACTCAACTCACTACCAGTAGGCTACTTGTAGTGTCGTGTTGTAGCCATATGCTAAAATATGCATCTTCACTAAACTGAAAGTTATTACATTTCAAATGAAGTATCACACTTGCATTTTGACCTTACAGTTCTTCTGTTATAAGCTTTCCATTCAGGTATGCAAATAAGGTTGAAATTCCTTTAAAAGGGTCACTGTTTAAACATAGAGTAGCAGCAATGTTCAGAAATTGTAGAAAGACTGATACTGAAAAAAGGAATTTTGGTTGCGTTATGTTTCCCTCACTCAAATATTCTATTAATCCAGAATAGCTATAAGAATATAATCCATAATAGAAACAGGCCTGTCATTTTACAGCAGATATTTCGACACAGTAGGCAAAGCTCAGGTGTTACTAACAACATTAATAACTGCTTGATTCAAGTGTCCCAGTAAGCCACTGTGACAGTAAACCAGCATGCACCATAAGACCCTGAGGCAGCTAGATGCAATTCAGACGTCATTCATTTTAATGTTTACAACTGTGCTTTTCCTACCATCACATGTCATATATTACATTACATACAATATTCATTTACTGAGAGTCAAGATAGGTCAATTTATCGGGTGTGTATGTTTTTTGTCTATATAATCAAGCAAATGATTATATGTGGGAGTATGTGTTAATGGATATGCAGTGTGTGTGTATATGTGTATATGGGATATGTGTAGATCTGTCTCTCTTTCTACACAAATGCATGCACGTACGCATGTACACACGCATGCACACACACACACACACGCACACACATACTGATAACGCTCTTCTTATATGTAGTGTTTTTCAGCTGGGGGTACTGCTGTTTTGTTCCTTTGTGTCTGTACGTGTATGTACCCCTTTGGCCTTGTGTAATAATAAATAAATAAATAAATAATCCTAATAGCTACTGAATTCATATTTCAGCAGATCCATCTCCATGACAACTGAGCAAATTCCATCAGTTGATGAAGACTTTGTGACATAGTTGAGCCTAAGTTGAGATTGCTTTGTCAAACTGCTATTTCCAATGTTAAGAAAGAACTTATTTCTTTGCTTTCGGCGATTATTGCAGATAATTTTACACTGTTACCGATGATACGCTTTGTGATGCTCTGAGAGCAGAATTAAGGTTTTAGGAGTTGTTGGATCTCTAGCATTGCGTCACTGGTTTCGCTTAGGGTAAAAGTTCCCTTATTGTGCTTAATTACAATGCTAGCCAAATCACTGTTTTACTATGCTTTCTGGTCTAAATGTGGTGGCAAACGAGAGAGAGACAGAGTGAAAATTCAGGGAGAAGAGGAAAATGCGTTGTTGTAATGGAAGCTTTTGACGACTGCGAACTCTGAGCCGTTTTTACAAGGCTATCAGGGTGAAATGTGAGCAAATGTGGACTTGTGCTACTTGTTTGTGGCTGCTGAATAATTTAAAAGCAATTGTACTGGAAGACATATTGGTTCATATGTCATATAAGGGTTTACGGTTTGGGCTGACACTCTTACTGAACCCCTTAGGCCCTTTTCAAGTCTCTTCCTCTGCTGGATGGATAAGAAGGCGAACAAAATGTTGTTATTTATGTTACTGTGATCTATGTGATGCATACAACAGCAAGGTGCATTTGAAAAAGACTAGAATATGAAGACTCACAAAGCTTACAGTCACAAAATCAGCAAGGGACGGGGACTGTTTTCAACCTTGGACTCACATTTGGCTCTCCCTTGCACTTCACATGCAATGCATGCCCATGCATATTGCTTGTGTCCAGATGATGCTTCATGCATTTCCCTCCTCAACCTGGCTGTGTTGAATGAGTACTAAGATTTAAAAAAATTAAATACAAAAAAATTTAAGACACCCTACTCTACCCTTACCTCTGTATCCATTACATGGGGAAGAGAGAAATTGGGGAAAGGAAATTGAGTTGAAAACAAATTAAACCTGCAATTATTGAGACATTGACTCAGATATGATTAGTCTTATTCAACAAGACCTCATCAACATATGATGGGTGATCTGTTTGGGGGACTCACACTTTCATGAATTATTGTGGTCAAAGCTGCATTTAGTCCAGATTTTATGGAACATTTGACGGTCTCATTGACTAAAGAAGGAGAGATGTAAGCATGTGGATTATATAGATAAATCTTCACTAATGACACAATCGTGAACCAGCTAGCAACTGGTACCTTGTGTTGTTGCTGGTATTTAACCATTTTAATGCCAGGACTAACCTCCCCACATACAAACTAAGTTTCCCTTGACAATATTTTGCAGGGTCACCATCGCTGCAGCCTTGGTTAAACCCCCAAAAAGATTGTGATTGGTTTAAAGACATGCAAGCAAGCCAGAGCCTTTATTTCCCTTTACCAGAATGAGAATAGGTGTAGCCAGACTGGGTTATTAGTGAACAAATATCATTGACTGAAACCTATAAAATACATTCATACGGTCAAAAATATTTGGAATTGAAATTGTGTCTGAATTGTTTGATGTAGAATATGGTGTTCCTCAAGGAAGCATTCTCACACCTATTGTTTTCTTTATATATACTTCCCCTAATCACCATATGTTTTAATCACAATGTCAAATACCACTGTTATGATGATGATACACAACTTTATAGATCTGTTTGGCCTGACAACCGCAGTTCTCTGCATGCTCTTTTTACCTGTCTCACTGGCATTAATAGCAGGACGACTACATTTCCTTTTTTTCTAAAATGAACAGAAAACAGAATTCCTACTTGTATGACCAGATGCTAAAAGACAGAGACTTGTGATAACATTGCTGCTTGTTTAAACCTGTTATTTCTAAAAAAAAATGAATTGTGTATTATTTTCATCCTGCCTGTTAGCCCTTTGGTGAAAGAGGCATTTAAATTAGACAAACAAGTATATCTATACATGTATATAAAAATCCTCCCCGTAAAGTAGGTTTTCTGGACTGATTTAAACAAAGCCACTGACTATGCAAATGTATGTTTCCCACATAGGGCGTTTCACAGCTACGACGCTCTAATGGAAACCCAGTTTCCTTTTGTGATGAGGCAGGCTGAGGTAACATTTAAGGCAGTACTGCTTGATCAACACAGGCCTGCTGCCAGAATCATAGAGTGCAAGTAATTTTATGATGTAGGTCGGAACGAGGTGGGAGCTTAATAATAGAAGATTTGTCTATGTTGGTACCAGTCAGCAGAACATATAGTTATGTGTTGTCTGCAAAACTGGAAATTAATATGATACTTATGGATTAACCCAAAGGCAGCGTATGAATAGAAAATAGTAAAGTATCAAGAATTGACCCCTGGGGAACACCATGTGAAAGGGGAGCAGGGGATGAGGAAAATTCTCCCATAACAACAGATCTGTAGGAGAGGTGGGAGTGAAACCAGGCCAGAGCAGTGTTCTTAATACAAACACCAACACAAAACAATGTATAGGGATACCATTGTGGGCCAAATCAAATGCAGAACTCAAACTTTCATAGCGAGCAGTAAATCATGCATAACCTTCATGAAAACTGTTGCTATGCTGTGCTGGGCACATAATCGTGATTGATATGCTCAAAGCAATTACTGTCATTCATGTGAGAGAGGCAACAGACTTTTGAAAAAATTGAGATAAAAAAGATATGTTCACAATTAGTCTAAAATTGTTTAAAACAAGAGGGTCAAGTGTAGACTTCAACAGGAGCGGTCAAACCATTGCATTTTTAAAAGTAGATAAGAGCATGTAGACAGTGGGCAGTTGATAAGGGATTTTTGGTGCCAATAGTCTGACTAAATGACAGGTGGAGGATCTTATGTTGGATTAAGTCAGCATTGATTCAATACAGCAATCGATATTTGCTTAAAGTGAGACAAACTGGCTGAGGGTTTATTGCAGTTAGGGGTGGGGGGGAAGCATGCTATGCGTCTGAACAAATGAGTCTTGAGTCTTTTGCGGAAGATGGAGAGTGATTCCGCTGTCCTGACATCGGTCGGGAGTTCATTCCACCACTGAGGTGCCAAAACAGAAGAGTGGCGACTTCGCTGAGCGGGCTTTGTTTGCTCTCAGCGATGGGGGTACCAGTCGGCCAGCTGATATAGATGAGTGAAGTGCTCTCGCTGGGGCATTTCTTTCTCAAAAATCCAGTGGATGTCTGTTGTATGAGTTTCTTTCATTCATATGAGATCATTTTCCTCCACCAGCTCTCTGGATTTAGTCAAATGGTCCTATTCTCAGATTTCAGCTCTGCCTCTGATTTATTAGCGATTGACCTCGCCTGGCACTGTAGCCGGGATCTGCTCCCTCCAAAAGTCTGCTTAACTCATTAAAAAAATACTGAATGTATAATTAATGCACAATTATGCAAATGTTATTACATTTTCATATCCTTTTCTGAGTAGAATTAAATACATCATATTGAAACCTAAATTATTTACAAGGCTGGAGATGTAGTTTCACAGGCAGAGAGTGAGGGCCTGGAAGAAAAGAGATGCATAAAGTGATAAGGGGAAGAGGCACTAGAGGCTGGGGGGGGGGGCTTCAGCTCATGGTGACCCTTGGCAGATTTAAATCTCACCTAAAATTGTTTCAGGCCAGCTTGAAAATCAATCTGGTTTAGAGTGGAATTAACAGCGATCAGAACCTTTGGCAACTCTGCAGAGAAATTCAGACATGAATAATTGTAATGAGAATTCAGTGAATATCCCAAATGTATGGAAAATTTAATTTCACACAAAATGTGAATGTGTGGCTCGGCCCATGTTGTTAATTTCACAATTGTTCACACTGATTGGGTCATGATGGTCTGTGTTAGGCCATTTCCATCTACTTAGTACTGGCCTCTCAAAGCCCAAGTCAGCTGTCAATCATACTGATCATATTATGGTGTTGTACTGGGGGGTAATCTTATCTTTTCTCCCAACTTTTGAGAAGAAGTATAATCATGTCGATCCACTAGATGAAATCTTGGCAATTCACTTGCTAAAATGTCTTTCAACTTGTAATGTAATGTTACAATAAATACAGTGCAGCATCAGTTCAGCAGAGCTTTTTCACCAAATGTAGCTGTATAATAATGTTAATTTCTTTGACACTTCTGTGACTGAATTCATCCAGCCTTACTTGATTATGCATTTCAGTTGTCAGATATTTCATTAATGAGTGTATTGGCCTTTTGGACACTAGTATTCCTCAAATTGTAATATAAGCTATAATGTAAAAGGCATTGATAGCAGAATATGTTCATTTTGTTCAGTTTTAGTGAAAGTAAACTCTTTACACATTGGCCTCACTATTTTAATCATCAGACCCCTCTGTGTCCTTCATTTAGCAGCAGATGTTTTTGCAGGCAGATTAAACAGCTCTTGTTGGACATGTTGTCTTTAAAGCCAATGAATGCAATGTGTCTTCTCCCAAAGCCCCACCGGCCCTGGAAGTATCTACCACCGATCACCATGACAACTAGGCAGCCAGAAGGTGTAACATGATCCACCAGATCCAATTATGAATATGGGATAGGATTAGATTTGAATAGATGTGATTGCATTAAGGATAGATTAGGTTTATTGCGTTATTAACTTTAGAAGGGCAGGGCGACTGAGTTCCAGACAACTGGTGGGGCAGTACTGTGCTAGCTCATCAGATCTATTGAAGCAGAGAAAAGGAGGCAGCAGTCAGGTTGCTTAAAAAAAAATCTTCAATTGCCAACCTGTATCATATATCATATATATGTAGACCACCGTTCAAAAGTTTGGAAATGCTTAGAAATGTCCTTATTTTTGAAAGAAAAGCACTGTTTTTTCAATGAAGATACAATCAAATTAATCAGAAATACAGTCCAGACATTGTTAATGTGGTAAATGACTATTCTAGCTGGAAACGGCTGATTTGTTATGGAATATCTACATAGGTGTACAGAGTGTACAGGTGTACAGAGGCCCATTTCCAGCAACCATCACTCCTTGCAATGTTGGGAATAACATGTTACAAAAGTAATGCAATTACTGTAATGCATTACTTTTTGCTGTAACGCAGTAATGTAAGGCATTACAAAAAAGAAAAATGGTAATATTTTACTCTAATCTCAGTAAGGTGCATTACAAACCTAAAATTAAATGGTGTGTTGTTTTTATACAAATTAGCCAACACCACAAGTTTAGCAGAGGAGAAATAATCTGCACAAATTTACTTCCTGTTAGTGCTGGAGAACTATTGGTTGACGAGAAGATAACTGCAGCAGCAGACAAGTTGGACTCTACATTCATGAGATGGACATACGCTCATTATTTTCAGTTCATCAAGGATGTCATGTCATGTCATTGTCCGTAATCACTTTATCCCTTTTATGGGGTCGCAGGGTTTGTTGCTGGAGCCAATCCCAGCTGTTTCCGGGCGAACCACCGACCTTCCAATCACTAGCCGACCTGCTCTACCCGCTGAGCTATAGCTGCCCTGAGACAAGGATGTGAAGAACATTATAGTTAAGTGAACTTTGTGTGCAAAACCAAAAGATCTCTCTACCTCGCGAAATAGCACAAGTAATTTAACGAAACATCTAGAGCGGTGCCACACTAACATTAAGTTAGTAACCAAAAGAAAGCAAACTGAGGATGAGAGAGGAGAAAAACCCAGCTTTCCCTTTTATTAATAGAGACCAAGGTGTTGCCATACAAAAAGTTTTGACACATGCAAATCTTCTCATGGGACTGAAACAGTATTCTGTCTGTAATGGAGTGGCCAGCACAGTCACCAAATCTCAACCCTATTGAGCTGTTGTGGGAGCAGCTTGACTGTATGGTATGTAAGAAGTGCCCATCAAGCCAATCCAACTTGTGAGAGGTGCTTCAGGAAGCGTGGGGTGAAATTTCTTCAGATTACCTAAACAAATTGACGGCTCGAATGCTGAAGGTCTGCGAGGCTGTAATTGCTGCAAATGGAGAATTCTTTGACGAAAGCAAAGTTTGAAGGATATAATTATTATTTAAAATAAAAATCATTATTTCTAACCTCGTCAGTGTCTTGACTATACTTTTTAATCATTTTGCAACTCATTTGATGAATAAAAGTGTGAGTTTTCATGGAAAACATGAAATTGTCTGGGTGACCCCAAACTTTTGAACTGTAGTGTACATGTGTATAAATACGAATTCTATTCATATGTAAATCATCTCAGCATTACATTACTGAGGGGAGGGCCACAAAATGTACCGCTCTGGAGAAACGATCCACAATCGTAAGAATAGTGTCATTACCTTGGGATAAAGGCAGTCCGGTTACAAAGTCCAAAGCGATGTGGGACCAAGGATGGCCAGGCACTGGGTGCAGATGGAGGAGACCTGCAGGTGGTCGATGAGTCGCCTTCCCTCGGGCACACACAGTACAGGCCTTGACCAGGGCCGTAACCAGGTTTTTAGAAATACTGAGGTCATAATTGCGGAGGTCCAAACAAAATCAAAGGCAGGTCCATAAGGAAATGTGTATTTGTAACTGACTCTGTGTGTGTGTGTGTTGACCAACCTTCTCTCCCTCTCTTGCTCCAGTGAGTCTCCTTTGCTCTTTCCCTCAGCCTCCTTTTCTGTGTCTATCTGCTGTTGATGATCTGCTCTCTCTTTTTGTTTCCTGTCTCTGTGCCTTCAATATTTCTACCTCCATCCTCGTCTCTTTGTTCTCTGTCATCCTATGACTGTCCCTTTCTTTTCAACTCCTCTCACTTGTCTCTCCTGCCAAGAGGGAATTAACCAAAACAATATACACCTCCTTAATATCAACTTTAAGACACACTTAAATAACTCAAATACCAAATAATGCAAGCTCAAACACAAACAGTACATGAACACAAGCAAAATGTAAGTCATACAATTTCACTATTAGTCTTACTAGATATGTTGTTA